>JAJMBN010000006.1:0-195616 GCA_030572735.1 Sugiyamaella mastotermitis
TATTATTATTATTATTATTATTATTATTATTATTATTATTATTATTATTATTATTTGACTAGTATTTTTGGGTTTAATTTCTTATATATTAGTGATAAGCAATGATCTGCTCATGCTTACGTCCATTCTCAGTATGCTATTTGGCTGGTTACCAAACTGGCGGTTCTTTGTGTTAACTGGAACGCAGTCTACATACCAATCGCTCTATGTTAGTAAGCTTCCAAAAATAGTGTCGAATAACTCATGTAGTAATGGCGTGAAGAATTTAAGTTTTTTTTTTTTCAGTTGCACCCCCTGAGTTTCCCCATGTGTTTCAGACAATAAAGTACTAGTTTGGTTTGCTTTAATAGTTGCTGTAAATTGTCAAGATTTGCATCGATGTCACATAACTTGAAACACGTCCTGCGCGGCGTGGGATGCTTAACGAGGTTAAGCATGTTGTGCCTTGGATCAGTGGTTTTAGGCCCTGAATTAGATCCTGTAAGATAAGCTGCAACATTTTAAATGTAGCTACAGTATTCAGCTTACTTAGTTTGCCAAGCAACTAGGTTAACTAGTGTTTTAGGTTGCAATACTTGGTTCAACTTTATAATACATAAGGATATTGTTTTATATATAGTTAGAGTGGACCTTCTTGTTTTATTATGGAATCCTAACTTCGACTTATATTGGTTATAGGCCCTGGATTTTATAGCCTCTTGCACCCTCATTTACACCGTCACACACACATACAATAAAGATACAAAAGAACCACTGTCACTTCTCAAAGCAGTATCAAGACTAGACAAATTAATGCAGCCTTTTATGTTTCTACTCGCTAAGCCCAATACGCTTGTTCCGGCTATTTAGTTCGGAACTTTTTAAAATAGCATTTTGATATTTCTACATTACTTTCACCTTTCACGTCAGTTGATACTATGGTAATCATACCACCTAAGGCTTTCTCACAGTATCAAGGAAGTTGGAATATTTTTATTTTTAGTTATAAGAAAACATTTGTCATGAATTTTGATAGTCATATACCTATTTTATCTAAAACATGCCTTCAAAAAAAGTTAGATGTTGTAGGATAGAAGCAGTTCAAACAAACAGTAAGAATCATTAAAATAATGAAGGTATTTCATAGGATGAAGTGAATAAAGTGGATATACAAGTGAAAAAAAAACAACCAGAATATTCAAACATTGCAGCTGATATATAAAAAGCCATTCAGAATAACCGATGGCTACTATGTTGTACAGAGATATAATGTGTCGACAATGCCACCACTGACGTGAAAACGGTTCCATGGATGTCGTTTGCACACGTTGGAAGCCTCCCAATGTTATACAATTCATAGAAAATGAGGTTGAGGTATTTCATATTGAGTCTATATTTTCAATGTCGTATTAGTCAGTTCACCGGCTAATAATATCTACTGCAGTTAGCATTATCAGATAAGAATAGCAGCATTTCATACAATTTTGATTCATAAACAAGCCATGAGCCGGGTTCGTCAGCCGATTTACTAACAAGTTATAGGCCGGGTTTGCCAGCCATTTCTTATCCTTAATTTTTTTTTTCTGGAGGCTAAAAATTTTGTTCCGGGTGCTAGGAAACCACGATTTTTAGAAAAACTTCATACCATTATGCACTAGTAGACTAAATGGTCGAATATAGATAAATAAGCGGTAATATTAATGAGACAAAGAAAATTGGCATTGGTAATATAATTGCTATTGTAGGATTAGTTCATATTAAATTAATGCCTGGTTGCTCGAATTCGAAACCTACTTTTAACTTTTTCTGGCTCATATGACTTCTTAGATAACCTTGCGAACCTTCTGACTATACATAGTTGACTATTGTATTACCATGTATGACAACTGTGTGAATAAACTGGAGTTAGAGTTTGCACATATTATAATCATAAATAGCATATCAAAAGGATGAAAGGAACTTGGTTGGCACAGGTCGAAATCGTTATTTGAATCTTTTATAAGTTATGAGACTGGATGACAATATGGTGTGGGATGGCTCAAGCCATACAAAAAACCATCGCACTACTCTATGCCCAAACAGTATCTCAAAAAGCAGACTGCAGAGAGGATAGCAATCATATACTGATAACTAATAGACTAAATAAATGAAGAAAAAAGGGGCTTTGAATTCACTAATAATACAAAGATGGATGGCTTCAAGCAACAGCTGGATATGAGACATATCTGAAATGGAAATTAGGTTAGAAATTAGACGTAAAAGCTACTTCAACCTTTTGAACATCAGACAAATGACAAAGGTAAAATGAATAGAAATCTTTATCATATAAATAATCGTACATTGTAGGGTGGAAGAGAGGTATTATGATAAATGATATCAAGTAGTCCAATGACGGTTCAAAAACTGGTATTATTATAATGGTTTACAAGGGATCATCAATGATACACAGATAGGGTATAGTATACCAATACCTTTAAATCAAGGTAGCCAAGATATAATAATGATATTTATATGAATCGAATGCTTGTCAGATAGGTACTAAGGTGTAATTAAGATAAGTAGTTTTTGTTCTGCGGTGAATATAGTCGAGAATAATGAGGAGCATAAGGGTATAAAAATGCTTTTAATATTAACAGCAGCAAATACATACCTAAAGTCACCTATTAAACCTATAAATAGGCCAATGAATAGTACTTTGTTGGCAACAATTGACTAGGTAAATGCTGGAACTCTGTTAGAATAAGAAGTGGAGAGAAATATTGTGAAGCAGAAGGGTCCAGGGACGACTGCTTAAATATAAAACGGTGCAGATTTTCGTATACTGGTAGTACCTAGTTAGCGAGCGGTTCTAGGAATATGATGAAACAGTTTATCTTTATGTATCCGTCTGATTCAGGATAAAAAGTTACTCCTTCGCAGCCTAAATGGGAGAAGCACATAACTTTATGCTATACATATATCCTTTATTAGAGCATTGCCTAAAACTTGTGACTGAGATCTTCATGCGTAAGCTAAAGCAATAAAGCTAAAGTTAAAATTAATTTATACATTTAATGTGAACAGGCACTCCAGGTGGTATTTATACCTATTTAAGATCAAAAGAAATTTAATATGTAAAAAAATAACAGATACAAATATAAACTCGTATAAATGCGCCGATTTTAATTCTAAAATCTAAAAAATAAACATGATATACTGTGGGCGCTCAGCGGGCATGACCCGCAGCCAGCTAACCACAACGGAAGCTTCCTGTTGACATTATTGGGTTGCCCAACGCCCAAAATATTAACATGAAACAAACTCGCTGCCAGAGTGCTTTAAATCGTACATAACCGTATCCCGAATCGAAACATCACAAAACAATATAAAACATTCGAACCAACCATGATTTAATAAACAAGCTGGTTAACGAGGTTTAAAGCTTAAATCTTGAAGAGGTTTTTTAGTTTTATCTTGGCAAATTAAAGAGATTTTTTTCCCACACCGAACAAAGGGCAAAATTAGACATGGCTTGGAATGATCTACAGAAGAATTCCCCTTTCAGTCTAAAAGTAGAAACTTAAAATTAAAGTAAATATAGATTAATATATTATAAAACAATCAATAAAAATAAATCGCTTCGATTATATAGTTTAAAAATAGATCGTTTCAACCGTTTAAAGAGTTAAACAAAAGGTGCAAAATAGTCCTACCATCAAACCGACGAGAGACTTGGGAATATGAGTGCTTCCTGAAGCACTAGATGATGATCCACCAGAGGCAGTCGAGTTACCCGAGGCACTGCCTGTGCTAGAACTAGAACCAGAAGCAGCACCAGAACTTGAAGAAGAACCAGAAGCAACAGAGCCAGAGCCAGAGCCAGAGCCAGAACTAGAAGCACTAGCAGCAGCACCAGACGTTTCAAAAACAACCGATCCAGATCCAGTTGGAGAACCAGAGGCAGTGAGTAATCCAGCAGCACTAGAGGTACCAGAAGCTCCAATACTAGCATCAGTAGAAGCAGCTCCAAGAGCTGCAGTAGCACTAGAGGCATCAGAAGCTCCAACGCTAGTAGCACCGGAAATGTCAGTTGAGACAGCGCCAACAGCACCAGATGCATCGGAAGCACCAGCACTGGCAGCTCCACTAGCAACGCCTGCAGTGCCAGCAGCATCAGTAGAGGCAGCTCCAGCAGATTCAGAGTCAACGGCATCGGTGGATGCAGCACCAGCTTCAGAGCCTGACTCAGCAGCTCCAGAGGCAACGTCTGGGACAATCACAGAAGTAGGAGTTTCTGCAGCAGAGCCTGTGGGAGTGGCATCAAGGATTAAACTCCCCGCTTGTTGAGCCTTCAAATCTGTATAATAACTGGTGTATTGGTAACCTTGGAGAGCGGTAGGAAGTGATAAAGACATTGTGAAATATAATAAATATGTAATGATAAATAGAGATGCAAGTTTTCAAATATTCAATCCTGATTGAATACTTATTTTTGAGCAGTGGTTGTCAATAAAAAAAAATCTAGCCAGAGATTTTAGTATAAATACAGCTGGGACGAGGAAAAGTTTAGACGTGAAAGCAAATTTAATATATGACTGTCAGAGCCTAAAACACTTGAATGAATTCTAATTTAAAAATTTCAGCTGGAATTTAGCGTGTTTTATATAGTCATCAGGTCCGGGTATTTTAGGTACTTTGAAACGGTTGGTAGGTGGTTTCACCTCGTTTCTACCACACCAGCAGCAAGTCAAATTCTTTGACGTTTCACAAAAACGTCATAAGATTGTCAGGGCAGAATTCTATAGCCCCAATCGATTGTCGAGCAGCAAGTGCTATTTTCCAAATATGGAGATCTACAGGAGTAAAATATGTTAAGATATTTGCTATGCCGCCATAACTGCAGATATGCAGGAACTGATGTTTCTAACTTACTTGCCGTCGTCGAGTATTATAATTGCTAAAGCATCTCCTCTGTACAGGTACGCTGCTCATTGTTTTATGAAAAGTACTCTATACTTTTGATATTGAGTTTACAATTATAGAAATAATTTACTCGGGGGTGATGCGGGTGATGAGCTAATGATTTTCGGATTGAACTACACTTGTCTGGCTATTTGATCAGAAACAACTTTTCATTGCGATTTAAAAATGGCTGTGTTTGATCAAAATCAGTCTTCTTTGCTATTCACAGCTCATCTGGTATTTTTTCAAGGTAGAGCTATGTTTCTATCTATAGTAGTTATTCAATATACTCAATATGTTAAAATCTTTGAGAATACCCTTCTAAATGTTAAATAGAGTAATCATGGTATAGGGTTTAGAACTTAATGTTATAGTTTAGTTTGCCAAATTAGTTTAATTTTTTTATAATAATTACTTATTGCAAAATGTTCACTTTATTTCTAGTATTAAATCTATTTGTTCTATTTTTTTATATCGAGTCCGCGAATTTGAATAAATGATTGTGCCGGATCGAGATCGAGCGGACGAGCAGGCGATGAGCTACACCCCACAGATAATTTGTACCTGTGTACAGTAACTTTTTACAGTATATCACGAAGTACATACACGAGGCCAACAAACGACAGTTACAAAGGCATAAGATTCAACAAGACGCAATTTTACAAACTTATCCATACATCACGTTTTTGCTATTAATATCTATCATGTATTTTCGAAGCCTGGACCATCTAGTAAAGGAGCCTATCTTTTTAGCTGTGAACCATAACCTCCATTATGACGTCACTATTATGGAGATCCGTTTCATGTTTACAATGGACCTGATTCGCAGTTAAACTGATCTAACCAAGCAACCAGGTGGGTCCAAATTAGTAGTTGCTTTTCATTTTAGCACTGCCAGCTGCTATGCAGGCCAATCTGAGGAATACATAGCTGTTCTGAGAACGATATTCTTTTTTGCGGAAATCTCATAAATAACCTGCGGTTAATGCTTACTCATACGCAGGTACTAGAAATGGTAAATGTTTTTAGGAGGCCCTAATGCCTAAAGATATAAAGGGATTGATCAAAGTTGAATACTACACTAGCCATTGCTGATTAATCAAATGGTAAAGCTTCATTCATTCACTCCGATATCGCTCGACTGTCGAATGATCTACAAAAAAAAATCGAATTAATTAGTGCAAAAGCTGGTAACTAAAAAGAATATTGACATTAAAACCAGAGCATTTTGATGGGATTATCTTTATACATCTGACGAGGCATAGCCACTAGTTTTACCGCAAAATACAGCTCATACTACGTATAGATGAAGTTGTCTATGATGACAACTCCAACAAACCCCTAAATGTAATCGTATTAATAAAAGAACGAAAGATAACTTAAATATATTTAACTTAAAATAGTAATAACTATATAACACAAGTTATTTAAATATTATCAACATTGGACAGTATGGTCAACAAGCAAGTCTAAAAGCACATTACAGACTGTAACTTAATGTTATACAACTTACCCCTGCAGGTTGTTGAATAAAAGTAAATATCCTTATAAATGTTTATTTTGTTAATATATGCTTTTATCCAGAGAAATTAACATATTGTATACAGTAACAGCTGTTGAAGAATTTCCCGTTACAAAACAACAGTCACATTTCCTATTTAGGCAGTTTTATCACTAACCAACCCAACTCAATTGTCAAACCCCTAAACCTCAACACACACGCAGATTTTCCATATTCATAGAAGTGAACTTTCAGTTTCTTCAAACTATCACGACAATCTTCGACAATGGGTGCCTACAAGTACTTGCAAGAAATCTCCAGAAACAAGCAATCTGACGTTCTCAGATTCCTCCTCAGAGTTAGATGTTGGGAATACAGACAACTCAACGTTATCCACCGTGCTTCCAGACCTTCTCGTCCCGATAAGGCTAGAAGACTCGGTTACAAGGCCAAGCAAGGATTCGTCATCTACAGAATCAGAGTTAGAAGAGGTGGTAGAAAGAGACCTGCTCCCAAGGGTGCCACTTACGGTAAGCCCACCAACATGGGTATTAACCAACTCAAGTACCAAAGATCTCTCAGAGCTACTGCTGAAGAGAGAGTTGCTAGACGTGCTCCTAACTTGAGAGTCCTTAACTCTTACTGGATCAACCAAGACTCTACCTACAAGTACTTTGAAGTCATCCTTGTTGACCCTGAGCACAAGGCCATCAGACGTGATGCCAGATACAACTGGATCGTCAACCCCGTCCACAAGCACAGAGAAGCTCGTGGTCTTACTTCCACCGGCAAGAAGTCCAGAGGTATCAACAAGGGTCACCTCTACAACAACACTTCTGCTGGAAGAAGACACACCTGGAAGAAGCACAACACTCTCTCTTTGTGGAGATACCGTTAAACTGGTTAAGTGCTTTTTTACAACTTTCCCAAAAATTATGTTACTATAGTTAATAAAAAAGTTTGTTTTCCAGAAAACTTTACAATAATACAAGTAGTAATCAGTAAAAAAGTAGTAATAGAGTAATGTGAAGCGTTCATATATGAGGATATCATATTATTGCAAATTAGAGTATTTCTATACTTAATATTTACTTGTTAAGAAATATTGGCATGGAGTGCGTATAGTGGCATAAAAAATTCAGTCTATCGCCATTTTGAATTGAAATTCTTGATATCTTAACACCAAAACGATCTACAATCTGCAATTAAAGCAAAAGTCTCGCTAAATTTTTTAAAATTTTTTTTATTTCAGTCTCTGAAACTAGCAATATTATATAATAAAATACAATGAATGTCCAGTCAATCATTGCACCGAATCTCATCCGGGACCACGAAGGGATACCCTTAGGCACTATAAAAAGTACCAGATGACTCGCTGCACCCAAGATTGGCCAATTCTATTCTCCAGTCTGGCGTACATGAAAATTCACATAGATCCTGGGCAAACACCTTACGGGTCCGCCTCATAGGAATACTTTTACATTCCAGCTGTGATTTTTGCGTTAAAGAAAAGAAAACTAAATTGACTAATGTCTGAAAATTTATATTGGGTTTTAGGGTATGGGTAGGGCATGGGAAGTCAAAAATTAGGTTGAGTACCTTCATTGCATAAGGAGAAAGATTATAGACTACATACTGTGTTCGTGTGAGCCAAGTTAAACTTTTTGACAGTAACAAATGGACCATAGAACGGTAAATTTCTGTCCTAATTTCATTATTATAACCGAGTCTGATATTTGACATAGGAGAATCATGAGAGTTCCATGTTTTTAACAACCAGACGTTTCTAGATGTTGACGGATAAGGGGCCTAAATAGATAAAAATATCGACCTTCGAAGAGATAGATGGATATGGAAGAACTAAATGGTAGCTTGTAATGACTAGTTTACCTTCATGATATTTTTGCAGTATTTATAATACCCAATGTAATACAGTTCCTGATACAATCAAAATTCTGGGCAACTTCACCAGATCTTTTCTCTGCTGAATCTACAAAAGCCTTCATTGTATGACGAATTTATGGCTACATTTCAAAAATAAGAGTGCTTTTTTGAATATCTATCTATAAATACTCAAAATATCTTATAGATTCTCTTTCTATTCAAATCTATTGTTGAATCAAAATGAAAGATCTTAGTATTTAAACAGTACATTTTAACAGCAGATGCAAGTTTTGATATAATTCATTAAAATGTTAACTGTCCAAATATTCCTGTCGGCCCAACTTTCGGCTAGAGCTAAATTCTGCTAGTCACTGTTAAAAATCATTCAACAGTAAAAGTTAACATCAGTAGTTAATAGGCACTGAATTCAACAGCATTGCATAATAACCAAAGGACACAAGACATTTTGCACTCCTACTGGTTGGACCCTTCCAGACTACGGCCTGAACCAGCTTTTAGGTAGGTGGCTTCAGAACAAAAGTCCGTCATAGCTCTGGGCAGACTGGCTACTAAAACTACTGCTACAGGTAGGTTACCTCATTTAGTACAGAGTCAAAGTAATCTTAGGTTTTTAGCAGGTTGCGTAAGATAAGTTAATTCTTGCATAAACCAGCAAATTACCGTAGGCTAACCTACGGACCTTTGACTGAACTACAACTACTAGTGCCTATTAATAAAGTGGTATAAGTGCTTAAGGAGGTAACTTCAGGTTAGGGCCGGATTTAGGCTGGGACTCGTGTGAAAGGTTAGATAATAAAGTTAAGACAGGAATGACGTATAGGAGAAATGCAATGATTCTAGGACAAAACCGTCAGGATTATTGAAGCAATTTGCAAGATTAGATATTAAAATAGTCAAACCTACCCCAATTCCAGTCCCGGCTGATTGATGCCGGTGATGTGCATCATCTTTCGGCCTGACAAAAATATCTGTTCTACTTAACTGGCTACAAAATTTTTAACGGGGCAGGGGTACGATAATCTTCTTTCTGGCTTGGTTGTTAGTGGATGGGTGGTAAAGTGGTTATATGGCATATATTACCAAAGTTTTTTTTTTTTTACTTTTCTTGCTTTAGTTGTATTCTTTTTGTACAAGAGTCAAATTTTTGCTCAGTCAGTCACAGTACTAACTTTTTTTTCAAAGGCTTATCTTAATAGATTGTACATTATCAATTACTTAATATTTATATATTAATTGGTGGTGTCATTAATATTACCTTTGAATAATTTTTGGTTGCGGATTCTTTGTACTGAAAAAATATAAAAAAATCAAACCAACTAAAAAAACACAGAAGTAACTACTTTGATATAAGTAGATTATATAAAATGTCGGGAAAGACTGCTATTATCTCAGTTTACGACAAGACTGGTCTTTTGGATTTGGCTAAGGGCCTTGTCAAGAACAAGGTCAGATTGTTGGCCTCTGGTGGTACTGCTAGAATGATCCGAGATGCTGGTTTCCCAGTTGAGGATGTTTCTGCTATTACTCATGCTCCTGAGATGCTCTCTGGTAGAGTCAAGACCCTCCACCCTGCTGTTCACGGTGGTATTCTTGCCAGAAACATTGAGAGTGACGAGAAGGATTTGTTTGATCAAGGCATTGAGAAGGTTGACTACGTTGTATGCAACCTTTATCCTTTCAAGGAGACCATCTCTAAGATCAACGTGACTATTGAAGAGGCTGTTGAGGAAATTGATATTGGTGGTGTTACTTTACTTCGTGCTGCTGCCAAGAACCATGCTAGAGTTACCATTTTATCTGACCCTACTGATTACCACGTCTTTCTGCAAGAGCTTGAGAAGGATGCTGAGATCTCTTTACCCACTCGTCAAAGACTCGCTCTCAAGGCTTTTGAGCACACTGCTGTCTACGATGCTACCATTGCTGACTTCTTCAGAAAGCAATACTCTGAGGATATTTCTCAACTTCCTTTAAGATACGGTGCTAACCCTCACCAAAAACCTGCTCAAGCTTATGTTTCTAGCGGGGAATTACCATTCAAGGTCCTTAGTGGATCCCCTGGTTATATTAACCTTTTGGACGCTCTTAACTCTTGGCCTCTTGTCAAGGAGCTTTCTGCTTCCCTTAACCTCCCTGCTGCTGCTTCCTTTAAGCACGTCTCTCCTGCCGGTGCTGCAGTTGGTTTGCCTTTGAGTGATGTTGAAAAGAAGCTCTACTTTGTCTCTGACATTGAAAACTTATCTCCTCTTGCTAATGCTTATGCCAGAGCTAGAGGTGCTGATAGAATGTCTTCTTTCGGTGATTTTATTGCCCTTTCCAACAAGGTTGATTTGCCCACTGCTCAAATCATATCCAAGGAGGTCTCTGATGGTGTAATTGCCCCTGGTTACGAGCCTGAAGCTCTTGAGATTCTTAAGAAGAAGAAGGGTGGTAAGTACTGTGTTCTCCAAATCGATCCTAACTACAACCCTGCTTCAATTGAGACTAGACAAGTTTACGGTATCTCCATGTCTCAAAAGAGAAATGATGCTGTCATCAACTCTTCTACTTTCAGAGAAATCATCTCTGCTAACAAGGGTATCACTGAGCAAGCTCTTATTGATCTTACTGTTGCTACCATTGCTCTTAAGTACACTCAATCTAACTCTGTCTGTTATGCTAAGAATGGTATGGTCATCGGATTAGGTGCTGGTCAACAATCTAGAATTCACTGTACCAGACTTGCTGGTGACAAGGCTGATAACTGGTGGTTAAGACAACACCCTAGAGTCCTTGGTTTCAAGTGGGCAAAGGGAACCAAGAGACCAGATAAGTCCAACGCTATCGACTTGTATGTCTCTGGTAACATTCCTACTGAAGGCCCTGAGCTTGAGGAATACAACAGCAAGTTTGCTGAGATCCCTGAGCCTTTAACTGCCGAAGAGAAGAAGGAATGGATCTCTAAGCTTAACGATGTTGCCTTATCTTCTGATGCCTTTTTCCCCTTCCCCGATAATGTTTACAGAGCTGTAAGAAGTGGTGTCAAGTACATTGCTGCTCCTAGTGGATCTGTTCAAGATAAGGCTGTTCTTGATGCTGCTAACTCCTTTGATGTTGTCTATGTTGAAAACAACATTAGACTCTTCCATCACTAATGCTAATATTATTAATATTAATAAGTAATATATATATATATATATATATATATATAGATTAACGAAAGATTTCTCTCCCCCCCCCCCAATATATATTTTAGTTATACAACTCATTAACATTAACTAAGTTATAGTAATATAGAAAAAGGTTCTAAACACTGCCCTTCAGACTTTGAGTAATATCTGACCAATTAACACGGCTCGAAGAATCAAATTTTGATGGATTGCTCAATTTGGAAAGCTTGTCAGTTGTAGCAGTATCATCAGTATGTAAGGCACGAACTAATAATATATCCTTAGCGATAGAGGCATTCTTATCTTCAGTCTCAATCATTTCAAACAATATTACCTTCAAATACTGCCATTCTTTTTCAGATAACGGTAAATTAGCAAGTCTGAAAAGATTCTTTGAAGGGTTAACAGCTATAGCAGTCTCAACAATGGTCTTGAAACAGTCTTGCTGAATATCAGGTGAAACAGTTCGACTAAATCTTAATGCTGAAGAAATTGATACACTGGCCAAACTCTTTGTATAAAAACTGACAGTATCACCATTAGAAAGTTTAGGGCTCTTGCTAATAAAAAAAGACATGACATATTGATATCGCAAGGGATCTCGTGATTGATGAACAAACGCAGAAATTATCTCATCATGGTAAGTTGGTAGGACTTGAGGGTGACCTAAATGAATGAGAGCCTCTTTGAAATTTAATTGATCTAAATACCAGTACCCTTGTATCAGTTCTCGAAATCCAGTAGGGATACCAGACTCTTCAGCAAAATGATTTGCTAATGGGATCCCAGTCCATTCCACTGGATAAAATAAAAATAAATAGTAAATTAAACAAGCTTGGTAGACTTTTTTAGTATTTGGATTAGACTCAATAGATCTAATAAGTAATAATAATTGGTTGGAATTAGTTGGGGGATATATTTCCTTATTGTCGGCTTTGGCAACGTCTCGTAACAGAATGTCGTAAAACAAAACATTTCCCAGCTGTTTTCGAGCACCCAGAATCGAAGGCACCAAATCAATCAGCTCCACAAACGGTGATTTTTTAATTGACTGCACTAAAGCCTCTGAAAAAGTTGGCTCAGTCATTTTAATTTCAATAGATGTATGTTATGTGTTGATATATTAGACCGTGCCAGTCTTGTAAAGTTCATTAGCAGTTACAATGAAATTTGGCGCCGCACACAAACCTCGATACATTTCAAATGTTGCACAGAGCCTGACTTATACATTAAGCAGATGCAATAAATGGGAAGAAATCATATAGAAAATTCATTGATTCATCTATTCATAGTACAGTATACATAATACACAAATAATTCACCTTATAACCTTCGCTTTAAGGTTATTACTATCGTAAATCATAAATTTCGAAGCCAATCTTGACCTAAAATACAGTCATAGGGAGATATGTCTGCATAGCAGATATCTTTGGATTTCTCTGCAAAAGGCCCAATAGAAGCTAAGTTGATGTCAACACCTTTTCCATTTCTAGATATAGAAACAGAATCGATTCCAAATTGAGGATCATTAATATCATCGGCTGTAGAGCCTATTTCTCCTGGTGATCCATGAATAGTGTGCAAAAAAGATTTAGGGCTAGTAGGATCGATAACAACTTCAAGATCTTCATTAAGAAGTTTTCCTTTCATCATAACCCTACCTGAAACTATTAAGGGGGACTTTAGAGACTTTGTGAGTTTTTTTATATGTCTTATAACATCTCCTGCTTGAGAGATTCTCAGTAAAGGCTTATCCTCAAGAAGCAGCAGATATCTCTCTTGTTCAGGGCTTAAGATGATAGACATTATGTGTCAGTAAGTTCTAACGGAAAATAAAATTCTTATAGAATTGGCAAAATCTTTTATAAATGATAGAATATGATATAAAATTGTGGGCACACAGCCAGTCATAAATAAAAGTCAATAATCAACTAGGATAGATAAGAAGCACAAGACCCTTGCTTAAATAGGTAATTTCGTGTGTCGCATCCTCATCATGCTCAGCATCGTTATCAGCTGCTTGATAGTAGCGTCATTTTAAGCACCCCAAACATTTTATCTCTATCAAGTAAAATAGAGTTCTATTAATTAGCAAAGATAAGCGATAGTGTGGGGCATATAATCGTGAAAAGTTAATACTATGGCTTAAAAAGAACGGCATAAAATTAAGTTAGCTGAACTATTGATATTTAATGTTCGGTTCAAACAAACTAAACTGACAGCAGAAAGTATTATCAGAACTACAAGGTAAAGTAAAATAATCACTCATAAATAAATTTTTTGTAATTTCATATCTACTAATACATTCATTATCATCATAAATATTCCTTCATAAATAGTAAAGTTAAAACAATTGCCTGTATAGCAATGTTATTAATCATTTTTGTGGGGTCTTTTTTTTGTTTAGAGTCTACCATACAATATTAGATGGAGAAGGTCTCTCCTCTGCAATCTTGCCTTCTTCCATTAACTTAATTCGTTCCCGCAAATTCAGATGACCCGTAGGAGAGCCAGCAGACATAATAGAACCAGACGGAGATGCAGAAGCTTGAGGAGTAGGCAAATCAGCTACGACCGAATTACCTAAACCAAAAGATGATGATGAGGTACCCAATACAGAAGAGGTAGAACTGATATCATCATCTAGAGTAGTAAAGATGCCAAAATATTGATCAGATTTGTGATCAATAGCAGAATTGGCAGATGGCTTTGAATTGGAGCTAGAAGTGGCAACAGGAGAATCCTTGGAGTATACTTCTTGCAAAATATAATTAAAATCATTGCTATCAACTAATTGCAAAGAATTAGAATCGAAGTCATCTTGTAACCAATTCTTATTAGTGGAGGAGCTCAAAGCTGCCAAATTTGTGGTGGGTATGTTAGCGAGAGATCCAACACTAGAGTCACTAGACATACTAGGAGAAGCACTAGACTTGTCAGGAGAAAGTGCAGGAACAGACATTGGAGAAATGTTTGACTGCTGTTGTAAGACAGTTTGGGCCTGTGGTTGAGTACCAAGGCTGTTAAAGAAGTTGTTTGAATTCAAAGAAGAAACCCCAGGATTACCAACATTCAAGAATTGTTCAGGACTAGAAGGTGTAACCAACTCAGTCGACATGATTGACAATCTGCGCTTTTCCTCAGCTCTTCTCTTTTTAGTAATTTTAATGTGATTTAAATAAATAGCAGCGTCTCCACAAGGACGGAATACTCGACCATTATCGGCCTTTTGGAGTTGCTCGGCACCGACCATTTCGGCAAGAGTAATGAAAATGTCATCCCAACATTCCCAGAATGCTTTGCAAACAGCACCTTGAATTCTATCAGCTAGGTCAGCAAGAATCTCCTTTGAGGTTTTGACCTTTAAGTAGAGTTCAAAAGTAGGCATATCCAAATGCTTGGAAGTACCAGAAACGGTAGAATATTTTCGCTTTCTTGAAGAAGAGGCTTGGTCGGTATTGTTACCATTAAGGTTGTTAGAAAATGCATGATCAGAACCAGAGTTGGACTTGTTATTAATATGGTGGTTCATCCAGAATCGAATCAATGGGTCACGTTCTGCCATAGAAGAAACAATTGTCATTAATCGATTTTGCGCATCAGCCGATAAGCGAGGGATTCGGGGGGATGCACTCATGTTTACAAGAGTGTCTTTTTTATTAGCAAGGTTGCAATCAGAGCTGTTATTATTTTGGGCTTTGTTTTGATTTTGATTTTGGTTTTGTCCTTTGGAGTTCTTTTCATCTATAATGAGTTGATGTTCTTGTAAAATAAGTGGCAATACAGGAGTAGCAGCTTCTAAGGCTCTAGAAATCAGCGAGATACACTTTCTTCTAGCCTCCAAATCACATTCAGGAACAATTAAAGATCGTACTAATGGGTGTTTAATAATAACATCTTGAATCTTTCCATCCATAAGACCAGTATTTAATGCTGGTAAGTAAGCATCAAGTCGAGCTAGGATTTGACTATTTGTACTAGAGCCCTTAGGAGTGTTTTTCATGATGTTCCCCATTGGGAGACTAGTCTGGTAACTTGTCATGATAAAAGATGTAATAATAAATTAATTTAGTGGTATTTTGTTGTTAAACGATACCCGCGATAGCGTAATCAGACTATGATAAGAAAAGAATAAAAAGTTAAGAGAGAATAGCACAAAATGTTTGAATTGCTTCTATCAACTCCGCGTCCGCAATACAAAAAATTGGTAAATAATATAAAAACCAAATAATACAAATAGGCTGGTAGAAAAAATATTTTTAATAGGTATTTTTAACAGCAATACTCAATCATCAAATAGCCACCAAAGATCCTATTTGAAACAACTGTTACACGAAATAAGAAGTTTTGTTAAAAACCCGGGGAAACAGGTGTGCTATATATGACAGCAAGCGTGTGTATGTGGACTAGGTTGACGGGGTGGAAGAAGCGGCCTGTAGTTGGGCGGCCCGTAGAATAGAGGTTTTTTTTTTTTAGTTTCTTTTTTATTACTGTTGTATACTATTGGATTGGGTAGCCCAAACATCCCTATTTAAAAATAATTGCTTTTTACTCACTAATAATTATTTTTGCTTCCAAAGTGGCTAATTACTATGAGGTCTAGGGTTGATTCATGTGGGGTGCGAAGTTTCTTTTAGCCTAACTTTAGTTGGTCATTGGTCCGGGCTGTCAGGAACACAGGTTTTATCAGGTAAAACAGCACCGTGACGTACAAAAGAGAGTCATGCTCGACGTTGATACGTTGAGCTACGCTGATTGTAGTAATAGCATTGCAGCCAGAAAATAGATCTAAATGAAGAATTTTTTAGAAATAGTGTGTGAATTTAGTTTAGATATTAGTAGTATTTTTTTCATTAACACTATATTCAATTATCGTGGGGTAATTGATTATAGGATGAGCTAATACCATTCAGACCAGTGGGTTTCGAGTTGATTAACTTGATTAAGCTGACAAGAAGCTTGCAGCTGGTGGGATATTTCCAAGTTAAGTTGCGGGGTGATTCATTCTCGTGCCCCACAACCCATACCTCGATCTGAGGAAACCTACGTAAGTAAGAAGCCTGTTCTGTACCGATTGACTAAAATTAATCCATAATAGTAAATTGCGGGCTCCTTTTCTGGAGAAGAATAAGTGTGGTTAACATGTTTTACAGTTTTAGTTTAAGTTATTACTATTCAGTGTAAACTGGATTACTATATATCGTAACTACCAACCGATTTTTCCGTTTAATACCTGTCTAGTAATTAATTACTTTACTAACTACCAAAAATCTAATACTGATTTTGGTATATATGTACAAATAATTCCATAGCAGCCGAAGATCTTTGTTTTCCTATATATAATACAGTTATATCATTAATTTACAAACTGGCTACATGTAGCTACTAAGATAAAGTAATTAATAGCATATCATGAGTCCCTAAATGAATTAGTATCATGTGTGTTGTAGTCACTAAGTTAATAACAAGAAATCTGGGGGTTTCACGGAACTGCTGGAAAACAAGCCTTCCAAGGCTTAGAATTCAAGCCCACAATATTGTTGAAGTAGATGAAATACTTTTTGCTCATTCTAGAAAGATGGCCACAAAAACGGTTCATAATCTGGCTAGCACATCAGATTTTCTCAATCATAACATATTTACCATAGTTGGTTAAGCAATTGTCAAAGGAAAATCTTAATGGTCGACAGTATGTCCTACCTTGCCGACCTTTTTAGGCCATCATATTTGGTTCTAAATAAAACAAGTTCTCACCCAACTGTTGGGCATATTTACTTCCAAATTGCAAATTAATCATTAAGTCATCGGTAAAATGAACGGAAAACATGGTTTCCAGTGCGGATACATGCTGTGCCTACGGGACCTGGCAGTTCTAAATTGCAACTCACATACCGAACAATCGCATTTTCTATGTGCATCTGGAACGCGCGGTCGTTCTGGTATAGGCCTGGTGGTCTACCTCTAACTTAGTTTGTTGGCTGGCTGGCTGGCAGATTACTGGGTTAGTCTAGAATAAAGCTGAAACTCAACGCGCTACATAGCCTTGTTGGTTTGTTAAAAAACACACTGATGGACTAGCTGAACAGTCATCATTCCAACGGAAATTCATCTATCGATAAAATGTGAAATTAGAAGTAAGGAGGCACGACTCCAAACAAGATTTTGGGCCTTGTGATTGATCTCTGCCGCAGTGCTATGCAGTTACCCCAAAAAATCTATGTAACTAGCACATGTAACGTCAGTCTTGTAGAACTTGCTATGTATCACGAAGTAGAATCGGTTCACTAAACCGCGGTTATTTCCAACACTCTTCTTTGTACAATTATATATAATATGATTTATGACTGTCTTTCACTTGTCAACTTTTTATCATTTTCATTATTTCTATACTCTTAATTTGTATTTATCAACTTCTATAACGTTTTTCAGGCTTTAACGGTTAAGTAAGTTACGATACTGTTGGGTAAGCCGCCTTTATTGAAAGTCAAGGGAGGACATGCTGGAGATCTGGGGCAGCTGAGGTGAGTGCATACAATTTGCTGCTCTGCTGTACCAAACAGGACAACTTTTCCGTCCTCTACACAGCAGCCTAAGAAGTTAGTGCAATAAGTTAGTGCAGCCTTTGCCTTAACAACCCTAGAAAAGGGATAGTAGGAATCCGGGGTTGAATCTCCCAACAGTTTTTTTCGTAGTTAATTAAAAACTATTCTAACTAAAAATATTTTGATTAGCTTGTTTTTAGTTCTATTTAGACAATTTTGGTTAATCTTCTCAATACTAGTTATGATATTGGTTGCTGCAAAGTCAGATAGGCTATGAAAATCATGTTTCAGATAAGTAATCCTTGTAAACAGGACCAGTAAGCGTTCGCTTAAGTTTGTAGTTAGTGCAAGATTTTGGATGCACGAACTGTGTCACCAAGTTGCTCAATCTAAAGAGTATGTATGAATGGGATTTGAACCAGCACCTGAGCCGTGATACTTCGATATTCTACCGAGATGCTTATTTAAGCATCTTGCCAATTTAATAATTATGAGACGTTTTCTTGCTTTGTTTGTTTATAACTGGTTAGTCACTATTGGTTCGCCAATAGGAATAAATTATAGTTTTAACAGATTGGTTTGGATAATCATTGCTTAGAATAGCATATCGTACATCTACTTGAACCAAGATTAGGCATACTAAGACCCGATAGATGTTATCGTGTGTAGTCTTAGTGTTTCGGATAATATTTTAGTTGAAATTATCGGAGGGGCCATTTCCATGTTGAGCTCGAGTTGTAATTGTATCCCGCAATCGGCCACCGTTTAGACAATGCTGCTCCCCACCCTCCCACCCCATGAGCTAGCATTCGGCCACCAAACCGGTACCTGGCTGCCCCTCATTTTTATACATATTTAGTTACAATTGGTGCCTATCCGCTAAACGTAAGTATAAAAAAAATAATTAATTGATCATGACGCATCCCCCACAAGCCATATTAGACAGTCGCCAGATCGAACTAGAATTTTGTCCGAATTTGCAGTTCTAGTCTCTATTTTAAGTTAGAAGCTTAGAATTTTAACGTTAACTTAACGTTACTTCAAACGCTCTGCCCTGCTTTTTTTTATAGATAATATAATCTGACGCCATGGATTAACAGACTCAACATCGAGGCGGAATCTAGGCGCTTTACTTAGCTCGAAGTATCACTTTCATCTACAATTTTCATGCCTCGACCGAGGTATCCTAAGGCTTAGTTTAGTTTAATAGCAATTATTTGATATCCAATATATCGGCGAGTTTGCCAAATTAAGGCGGTTCTAGAGGATCCTGATCGACAATCTCTGGAACTTTCTATATTCCAGACATCTGTTTGCTTACAGAAGAGTAGCTGAATAGTTACCTAAATCTACTAAGCAGGGAATATGAATCACATTGTAGTGATGCAGAAATGAAAATCCCGGACGTTTACATAGATTCCGCAATTGAAGATTCTAAAGCGTAATGTAGCTTTCATTTCTTTAGATGTTGTTCACAGATATATAGGAGAGCTGTAGATGTTATCCACAAGCTGTTCGTCAGCTCGAATCTGAACTCACTAGTATGATTTCTTTCTTTTAGCTTTTTTTAAAAACAATTGACTAATTATTGTTATCTTTCTAGTTCAATTTTTTTTTTAAAAAATAGTGGGCTATTTCGGCACTCGGTTAATTTTCCTATCCTCCATGCACTGTCGTTCTAAATCGGGAATTTGACATCTAGCTAGATATATGTATAAGTTAGTTAGTGGCCGTTGAGCAGAATCCTTGCAGTACAAACTCCATAAATGATGATTTATAGATATTCTCGGTTTGTCGGCTTAATTGAACTTCATATCATCGTATTCACTGCTTGCATAATGATCTTATCTGCAGCAACTCTAAATTGGTAACAAAAGTTACGACTAACTTAACTTAACTTACTGTAATGCTACCACACAAAACATTATTAACAAAATAATATTATTAATATGCTTACTCTCGCATTAATTAAAACGAGACAATACAGTAATATAATATAGGGCGAAAAAAAGTTTTATTAATTTACTCTAACCTTTTTAAACTAATTATAGATGTTCGCAGTATGGTTTTACCCAAACGATCATAAGCCGACGGCCATACGTAGTGTTTAGGAATATACCGCTACAAACTCAATCGAACTACACATCCCGAAAGACGGAGCTCAAGATCAAACTTGAATTATTCTAAGATCTGTCGACAGGGCGGGGTCAACCTTAGGCGTCATGGGATTTGTCCAATTTCTCAATTGCAATCCACTAATCATAATAAGCCATTGCTTTTAAGTGTCTATCATACCACCAGTAAACCCAATGGTGTCCCTATCTCCTGGAAAACCAGGGGAGACACAACGATGGAGATTGCCAGTGTCCTAGTTATAGACAAAATGACAAACAAGCAACAGCCAATGAAGAGCTTCTTCTTACAATAAGAAATCAAAGAGACTTCAGCTTCCACACTAAGTGCCGAATGGCTTTGCGAAACATGGAAAAACCTCCCAGTTTATACAAAACCCAGATCTGTTGGTAAGAAGAAGAAAAAAATCTTTCTTACCACCTTAATTTATATTTTTTGAAAAATTATTTTGTATTAGGGTGTTTATCCCAATTTGGTAAATGTCCCCAACCTCTGAAAAATATGCTCAGCCGTTCCATCAAAGAAAATATTGGAAAAATATATATAAAAATTTGGAGATTCTGAATCAAACGATAGAGAAAAACAGAATGCCTGCTATTAAAAAGACTAAGAAATCAGCAGGGTCAAATAAGATCAAGCCTGCTTCTACCACAAATGTTAACAGTGATAATGTTGACGCTTTTATTAAAAAATTAGCTGCGAATGGTATGTGGATAGAATGATAGTTTTTTTTTCACCATAGCTAACAGTTAGATCGTCCTAGTAGAGATGCAGCTCTAGAGTCGCTTACTCTGTATTTATCAAATAGAAGAGCTCTTGATGAGACTGAATTATTAAAATTATGGAAAGGTTTATTCTACACCATGTGGTTCAGTGACAGACCAAGAACTCAACAAAAGCTTGCTGACGACATGGCAAGCTTGGCAGAAAAAGTGCATCAAATTAACTTCTTCCCATTTATTTCATCATTTTGGTCTATTATGGCTCGAGAATGGAATGGCATTGATAAGTACAGAGTTGATAAATTTTATATGTTGATGCGAAGATACCTTGCATCTAGTTTCAGACGTCTTGCTCAAGAGGAGTGGGCTGAAGAGTGGGTAACCAAGTTTCAACATGTTATGGAAGAGACTCCCTTAAATGTTAAAGATCCTAAGATTCCAAATGGAATCCGACTTCATTTATTTGATATTTATTTGGATGAGCTTGAGAAAGTTTTAAACGAGAATGCTTTAGAGCAAAATGTCGAGGAGGTCTCTTCGTTGGCTAAAGATATCCCTATTATAGATTTATTAAAGCCTATAAAGACAATAATTACAGACAGTCCTTTGAAATTTATCAGGGAAAAAGCCACAGAGGTCTTTGAGGATCCAAGATTAGTTGCATGGGGTGTTGTTGAAGACAAGAAGGAAGTAGACGATGAAGAAGATGATGACGACGAGTGGGGTGGATTTGAATGAACAGGTGCAAAAAAGTCAAGCTATATCATATATTAAACCTTTATTTTTTTATTATTTATATGTATATAAATACAAAATGTTTTATATATATTGCCTACCCAGATAATTGTTTAAATTAAATAACGTTTTTGTTTCCTATTTTTTATTTTAGCCTTGCAGTTCATTGGCGCGGCCTTTTGGCTCCATGAGGATTGTTTGGATCTTGCCATTGACTATAATAGCCTCCACTTGGATATCCAGCATATCCTCCAGAAAACCCAAATGACATCATTGGATTATAGGCTCCTGTAGCTGCAAGCATGCTATAACCAGGCCCATGTGGAGGCTGGCTCATTGGCATCATATTATGAGGTTGGATTCCTTTAATTGGTCCCCGCATCCCTCTAAGTCCTCCACCATTGTTATTATTTCTATTTGTTTGTCGCATGTTTTCATTTCTATTCTGCTTTGGTTGTGTTCTAAATGGAGAAGGACTCTGGAATGTGTATACTGTTATATATCCAGACAATGGCTCATGTTGTGAACTGTCGACAAACTCTTTTACATTTTTAGCAGCTTCTATTGATGTGAAATCCATATAAACAACCCCTTTGGATTTTCCATTGACTTTATGTTCTTCAAATATCACATTACAGATGTCCTGTTCACGTCCAGCATCCACGGCCCAACCCCTCACTTCCTCTTCTGATATCCACCAATTCATATTAGAGATAATAATGGCAGGAGTGGGGCCCGAGGGTCTATTGTATGTCAAATATATACTAGAATTGGTCCCAGAAACATAAGGTCCTACTGAAGAAGGGATTGATATTTGGGTGACTCCTGGTATCATATTTTGGTTCTGGTTCATTACTGCCATTCTAGCCCCGCTGGTTGCATTTAATCTTGTTGCTCCATTCAAGGTACCATTGTCCGAAAGATTTTGACTTCTTCCAAATGAACTGGAATGATCTTTTTGCTCCGTAACACTGCTTTCGCTTTTATATTCAAAATCGTCTTCTTCTATATCAATTTCAAAATCCTCCGCGTTCAACATCTTAGTTATTTTTCAAAGTTTTTCTGCTAATTAAGATCGAATTTTTCAGATGCCCTGTGTTTCACCATACCCTACACTAAGATAACCGATATAATTCTATAAAGTTGGTATAATTGTTGGATTTATCTTAAATTTAATGTTTGTGATCTTCAGAAGTATAATTTAAGTCACCAATTGATAAACCAGAAAATAATAATAAATATAAAAATTCCTTTTCTCTGAGGGGGCAGTCACTTACAGAAATTAGCTAATAAATGTGGGTCCACTAATTATGTGTTAATGCTTTGTACAGAGCTACTGTAACAATCTGTAAGGTGCTCTGTACCGGTACGCACGTATGTATGGTTTGTCGCACGGCAAGCTAACTTCTTGTATTCCGTGCCTTCCCTGTAAAATAAAGTCAAAAATTTTGCCAGGGGCTTGCCGGGGGAAGAGCTGATCAAGGATTTAAGCTCTTAGACTTTAGAACTGTAGATAGCACGCTTGCATTGGGACTGGCCATGAAGCAAGTTAAATAATTAGGCAAAAAGCTGCGTTAGGTCAATATAGGTTAGGCAATTGATAGTCTTTTGCTTGCTAGGGTTGCTACCTTTTATGATTAGGCCTAGCCCCTCTGTACTATGCGCTCCAAGTCTCCCGTCCAAGTTTGTTAACATTACCCAATTTTCTGTGTTACGTATTTTATGGTGCCTAACATTAACTAACTAGTTAAGTTAGTTAAGTTAACAGTTACTGTAAGTTACAGTTTGGTTGGGGAAACTTTTTTTTGAAATCTTTTTACAGAATCGGCCTAGCTTAGCCAGTTTGTGGGTTGCTCCATGTGGGTCTTAGCTCTGTTGCTGCTAAGTAAGAGGTTAAAAACATAGGCATTGTCTAGCTTTATGTTGATACCCGTTCGATCTGCAAATTAATTTTACTAGTTGAACTAATTTAAATGACTGGTATTCTTCTACAAGTTTATCTTACTTTTAAATACCATAGTTAGTTAAATTTTGGTTAGCGTAGCATCCATTTTTTCGTCTCGGCAGGTAACCATAAGTTACAGTATGGTGCAGAATAGCTGGCTAGCTACTACTGTATCGGTGCGGTGTCTATTAGTCGGAAGGTCCACGCCGTATCTTGATTCGAGATCAATAGCTAGCTACTGTAGTCTTACTAACTGCATGACCTCATTTATACTTGGAGTCTTTATTCCATATATCTGTTGTATACCAATTTGTATTTATACATCCTTGGAAATTTATTATTATCAAATCAATCATGGCTGTTCCTTAGGAATTATTAATTAATGCTTGTATTAGTTGAAACTTGAAGCTCGACAAGAGAGTCTTTTACAAAGTATCACCGGCTGCTGCAGGCCTAGAGGCTCTAGCTGTATATACGAATTATATAGATATCTTATGAATTTAACAGAACCGAAAAGTGAAAACCCAATCGGAGATAATTTCCGCATATCCTTAAATTTTGAAAGCTCGTGAGGCGTGACTATAAATTGATAAAATTCCTAAAAGTGGAATAATTCCCCTTTAAATTAAGGAATATATTTAAAATGTAGCTTATGGCGGTACATCTCGTAACGGGTTACGGGTGAGTGCCGTGGTGTGATATCATAACCCAGGGGGGAATGCTATCTGATCCGGCAACCGTTTGTCCCGCATACATAGTCACTAAAGCTGTCAAACTCAAAAGCATAGCCACTGTCAGATATACTTCAAGTGACAGCTCCATTACATGGCACTCAAAAACCAGTTAAATTGATACTCTTAAAGAGGCCAACTCCAGAATATCATCTTTATAATGCGATATTTGAGTCTACAACTATCATGGAGAATCATCGCTGACAACGTGGGTGTCGGTGCTTGCAGTCGCAATTGAGCACATTAAATAGCCGACCATATGGGTAATTTTTTGAGGCATTTTCAGGCTTCAAAGATTTCACCACACTCAATGGACCCATTTCCGAATTCAGAAGAATCTGATCAGATAATCTTATTGGGTTAATAATATCTGATATTTTTTACCGAATAGAATCTGATAATTTAGTTTGTTGACTACAAGAATCGGTAGTGCCACCTCAATACTATAAAAAGAGTAATGGGTCCCGAACCTATTTCAAACAGGTCAATCTGGACACCACAGTGTTTGAACTTTGCAGGGATGAATAAAGAACTTTATTCTCCTCAATACGAGGATGATGATGCCATGTACTATGACAGTGACTCAACATCATTATCTGGAGAAAATGACAAATTTTCTAGAAAGGATATTACTTCTGTAGTACCTATAACCGACAATGTGAATGAATTTTGCAACACCCTACGAATGTGGATCCTTGGTATTATACTAGGACTTTGTATTGGCGGTGTCAATGCTTTCTTCCAGTTCCGATTTCCTACTATTACTATTGGGTCTCTGGTTGTGCAATTTCTCGCCTATCCTGCTGGAAATCTTTGGGCATATATAATGCCTAATGTCAATATTCCTATTGGATTTGGAAAACGGATTGCTTTAAACCCAGGCCCATTCACAGCAAAAGAAAATATCTGTGTATTCATGATTTCCAATGTTGTTGTCACTACAAAAACAGCCAACGATAAATTGGTAGTCATGAAACATTTCTTCCACGATGACCTTGGTGGCACTTATCAATTCTTTTGGACGTTGGGATTATATTTCTGGACCATGGGAATCGGAGGATTAACTAGGCCTATTCTTGTTACCAATCCCCGAATGATCTGGCCCGAAGCATTCTCTAATGCTGCTCTAGTTAAGGTTTTTTACGGAAAAGAACTCAACATGCCAGCAAATGGTTGGAGTATGTCGGTATATAAGTTCTTTTCAATGGCGCTTTTAGGTGCATTTTGTTGGTATTGGGTGCCTGGCTTGTTGTTTACTGCCGTCAGCGACTTGGGTGCATGGATCTCTTGGATTCGTCCTGATGATCCAACGTTATCTCAAGTATTTGGAGTCAAATCTGGCCTAGGATTATTCCCATTAACTTTAGATTGGTCTCAAGTAGGAAGTTTGATTTCTCCTTTAATAAGTCCATGGTGGGCTACTTGGAATGTAGCAGTCTCATATCTTTTCTGGGTTCTCATAGTTTTACCAGCAGCGTATTATACTAACAAGTGGAAAACTGGATACTTTCCGATAATGAGTAACTCTTTATATGATGAAAAAGGTGAAGTATACAACACTTCTCGTATAATATCACATAGAACAGAACTGAATGAAAAAGCTTATCTAGACTACTCCAATGTTTTTCTTCCAATATCTTATTTGATATCATATGGACTCAACTTTGCTGCTATCACAGCAATTATTGTCGAGTTTGGACTCGAATACAAAGATGAAATATGGAATGCATTAAAGAACAAGCACATTTCCGAAAAGACTGACATTCATAACATTTTGATGAGAAGCTATACGCCTGCTCCATTATGGTGGTATATAATTATGGCACTTAGTGGCTTTACGATTTTGGTTACTGTTATAGAGGTAGATGATGTTCAAATCCCATGGTATGGACTTATCGTATTTATGATTCTTGGTGCTGCTATATATATCCCAGTTGGAATAATGGAATCTTTATCAACTGTTCAAATCCATTATGATGCTGTTATTCTCGTTATAGCTGGTTATTGGTTTGATGGAAAACCAATTGCATTGATACAGGCAATCACGTTTGGTAGTGTTGCGGTAGAAAAGGCCCTACATTTCTCAGTCGATATGAAGTTAGGACATTATTTTAAGGTTCCACCAAGAGTTCTATTTGTAGTACAATTAGTTGCTTGTTTTGTGGGATCACTAGCAAATGTTGGCGTTATTGATTGGGTATTAGGCAATATTAAAAATATCTGTACTGCCAAAGCTAAAGACAATTTAGTATGCAGATACAATCAAAATCAGTTCAACTCAGATGTTGTATATGGCCTAGTAGGAACAAGACGTTTAATGAGTACCAATGACTACGAAAAGGTCTTATGGTTCTTTTTAATTGGAGCTTTATTACCTATCCCGCTTTATTTTGCAAAGCTAAAGTATAGAAATAACAAGTTTCTTAACGAATTTTCTTCCACTTTGTTCTTCTCCGGAGCCAGTAATATTCCAGCTGTGACGGGAATCAATTATACTAGTTGGTTGATAGTTGGCTTTATCTTTAATTTCTGGGTCCACAAGAAATGGAACCCATGGTGGAGAAAGTACAACTTTGCATTATCAGCAGCTCTAGATGCTGGTACTGACATATCGTCTATTATTATATATTTTTGTGTGACTCTACCCGGAGCAACAATTTCATGGTGGGGAAACTCTGTTCAAAGCTCAGGATGCGATTCAAAGGGCTGTGCGCATCTTAAGATTCCGTCCAAAGGTTTATAAAATTTATTCTATTTATTTATTTACATTTTTTGGTTGAACTAATACACTTCCTATTATATATAAGCAACCTCTTTGGCTGACAGCCGGAAAATTTCCTAAGGACTGGCTTAATCCATTTTCTAGTTAATCTGCAGCCATTTTGTCAATTGAGCACGTTTTTTGACTGGTTGTCCATCCTGAACCTCCTCTGGGCCAACATAAACCTCACCTTTACGGTCTTGCTCCCAGCTGTATTTATCAGCATTACCGCTAATTATAGCAATTCTAAAGATCAGCCAATCAATATAAGAGGTAAGAAAAGTATCATTGAATGTATCTCCAATAGCAAGAATGCTCTGATAAGCTTTCTTAGCAAGCAGTCGTACGAGACGTACTAGAATACTCCTTTTCCAAGAGCTCAAATTGTTGGGTAAATATATAGAATCAGTAGCCATAGCCAAAATTTGACGCACTCCATGTTATTTCATCATATAAAGACAAGTTCCGATAAAAGTCTGAGAACTCATTCACATTAGAATGGCTTATGCTTACAGGTCCAAGAAATGAAATAACTGCCTCCCATCTGCAGTTAATAGTAGCTCATTATCAGTCATCTCACCTTGAATGACCTCATACCATTAGTCATTGAACAATACAATCATCATTCTAAATTATTTAACATACTTCTAATAGTTCTAGCAAGTCTTCGGACACTTTTAATGGATTTCCAGCATATACTACGACACTATGATTTCTTTCCAAAAGCTCTCGTAGAAGCAGATTCCTGAAATTCCAGTACTTCCAAGTACCAATACTTCATCACCAATAATGAACAATAATATGAGAATAAACTCCAAAGAGGTAAAAATGTATTTAGTCAATGGTACCGTTTGGTTGTACATATTTAGACCACCAAGTTTGAAGATATCCTCATGTTGGTTTTTAGATCGGCATCGCAGATACGCACCCAATGAAGCGCTAGATCACCATATTGGGATCAATACATAATTTCAGGAGCTTACATTAACTTCTACAACTTAATAATAAGTAAACCTCTAGGCAGAATAACATAGATACAGTATATATATATAGCAAATAGGCAAATAGGGGGCGATCAGAACAGATGCTAATTTTAGAACAATAAATATTCAGGTTCTCTGATTATACGAAAAACCGATGACATACCTGCGTCAGAACCATCTCCTACTTTCCAAGCTCTTTGAATAAAGCTTAAAGAAGTATTTAATGATCCAAATGGAAGTAAAGAACCCTTCTCTAATGAAAGGTCACTGATAACCACTCTTTGTTCATCATCTACCAAGCACCCCAGGACACCAAAAGGCCAAGCAATATTTCTTAGTGATTTGTCAGCAGATACCTGCTTTAATAATATTAATCCACAACACGACATTTCTAATATTGGCAAAGATAGTATGTTCATTTTCCACATATTTTATGAACAATTGAGCAGCCCGAGCCCAAATCATGGTTTGCAGTATAGACTACCGATGCCTCGACCGGGACCTGCTATCAAATGGTAATTCTTAAGACTATATTGATGATGATTCTTAATTCCTTGAAGTCTATCTATATTGCGTTCAACGACCAAGAAATAGTCCAAATTTTGTGAAATACACTTACCTTAGTTACAGACGCTTTCCATTTTAAAGCTACTTAGCTCGAAAGTTCTCCAATGCAAACCAATATCCAGGTTTCAGGTCCTCTGAAACCTGCTAGCTTTAGAGAAGCTCTGTCGTGAGAATCGTGAGATAAAAAGTGGTGGAAAGAAGACAACCTAGGCTTTACTTCTAATACAACTGGAGAAACTATGTCAAGATAAAGCAAAAACGAAACAAAAAATCTTAATAGAGCTTGATCTATAGTAAGTTTGATTCGGTCAAATACTTGACTCGTGAGGGTACCCTTTGCTAAGACTTCAATGCCTTGATGAGATTTGGACAACTATCTTTAATTCAAAGCCTAGAAAATATCTTAGTTACATAGTGCCATATCTGCTGCTAATGAACTATTAAATCCATCCGAATTCATAGAGCCACCAAAAATAGTAACAACTGAATAGATGCTGCCATACCTCTAACTAGTAGAAATGCCGAAACATCACCACACTCTGATATCAAGCGTAAAAAAAAACAACACATAACTTCAATAGAAGTATTCATATGATGAGTTAGCTTTTCTTACACGAAATCTCTACAGGCAGAGGGAACTTCACTATTATAACTAAGATTCAGTGAAAAAAAAGTAAGAGCTAAAGCTAGGAGCAGAGGAGTAAAGAAAAAAAGGACTGATTCTCTTTCAGAGTTGCTAACAACCAACTTTCATCACCTTCAAATAGTCCTGTGAGATAAAATGGAAATAGGAAAAGGGAAACTTCACTAAGAATGTCATTTCAAAATCAAGATCTAGATCTTGGAATATGTCCTTATCTGCTCTCAGAGGCGGATGGTCGATGCCTAGGATCGAGAGTAAGATCTGGTATGATTTGAACATATTTGCTATCATTGGTACCAGGAAAAAGTTTTTGCCTTATATGAGCCTTGATAATGCGAAGAGTTTCATTTTGATAAGTCGCCCATCCATCCAAGCCGGTTAAGAATTACCATACTGACATTCAATATCAATTCTAGAGCATCCTTCACACGAAGGCCTTTTGCTATTACATTTCTTTTTCCTAAGACAACATATCCAGCAGCAACTAGAATTGTTATTCAGGACTGTTATTGAGAACTAAAGAGCTGGTCATATAGATTTTTGGATTCCAGATAAATGCAGTGCGCTTAACTGCATGTACTTAGGTGAAGTTGAAAAACAGTATAGAGTGAAGATAGATTTACCCTTCGCATACTAGTTCCAATTGCTCTTTTTGTCATTATTAATGAACATACAATATTAAACCATATATTACCTAATGGAATAATACTACAATATAAGTTACAGTAATCAAGACCTTATTGTCAGGTTAATTAACTTCCTGCTTTAAGGGTAATTTATCATATTGAATTTTGCTGCAGAGCTGGCAAGTGGCAGGCTGGCGATGAAATTGTAACTCATTATAAGAAAATTTCACTAAATATGATAATAGAGGGACTGCCGGGTTATTGGCGGCGCCGTCCTGCCATTCTCGATTGATGAATTACTTTACGTGGCTTTCAGCCATTTTAATACTTCTTCAATTACATCAACTTAATTAAAAATGGCTTCTGACGGACTTGAAAAGATTACTGAGGTTCCTGTTGAATTCATCAAGGAAGGAACAACTTTCATTAACAGATGCACTAAGCCTGATCAAAAGGGTAGGCTATATTTCAGATATTTGTTTTGGAGATCATCGAGTGCTAACTTTCTAGAATACACCAAGGTCATTAGAGCTGTTGGTGCTGGTTTTCTCGTTATGGGTGCGATTGGCTACCTTGTCAAGTTGGTAAGTTTTATATATTATGATATAATTGTGATATTGAGTCTAACAATTAGGTCCACATCCCCATCAGACACCTTATTACTGTTTAATACTGTTTAATACTGTTTAATACTGTTTAATACTGTTTAATGATCTTTCAATAATAATAATGACGCATGTGTTTTATGTAATATAATAATAATAATAGAACATGGCCCTGCTCCATGAATAAAAAGGACAATGAACTTGGAAATTACACTTAATTTACCTATTTTGAGCGTTTACATTGTTTGGAGGCTGTTTTAGACTGAGATCGTGAGATCATTGGAACGCTTACATACCATGCTTTTTTAAAGTAAGAAGCCGATAGATAAACTGCTCGAAAATTCAAGTAATCTAAAACAATCTATCTGATATTTCAAGACTAGACTTAATGAGTAACTTTTATCAGTATTTTATACCGGGGTGTTTGTTGGGATTCTGGAAATCATAACCTTACCAGCCACATTAAGGGAAAAAGGAAGATCCCCAGGAATTATATCGACCATTACTTAAAACATGTCAATACTAGTACGACAGTCATCTTTAAACTCTCGATCCATTTGTTTAAATAGTAATATTTGCTGTGGTTAGATTATCTGAAAACTTTCACAGAGCTAATTAGAAGTTAGAGTCATTTGCAGATAACGTAGTTGGTAGCTTTTAGCATTTTCACAACACACTTTTAATCTTTTTCTAATAATAAAATCAAGTCCTGTTATATGTAGTACGTAGCTGTAAATTATAGACTTATTTTCAATCTATAAGCTTTTGCAAGGTTGGTCAGATAATGATACGACCTACAGTTTACGCCTTGTATAAGCGTTTTATCTGTAGAGTGCAGACCACAATGTATGATATCGAGACTGGGTGTAATTACAGAATGCTGCAACCTATTTTCATATCAACAATATTCTACAATTATAAGAATAGAATTAACCATTAAATACTATGATTAATAATTAAAATTCTAGGACATCTTAATTGAACCGGAGTTAAAGGATCAGTGGTCTCGAAGCTGGCAGGCACGATTTCATCTCAACTTGGTAATGTACCTATATCATGTGCTTGTACGCGATTCCCTATCTTATGATACTAACTATTACTATGAGAATCCATTTTAAATTCTATTGGAAAATAATTGCTGCTATCACCATCATTGTTGATAACTATCAGACTATCGTATGAGTCTAATCTTTCTGATAATCGACCATGCGGGGCCCTGAGTGGTGAGGCTCAAATCTTATTATCTCAAGATCTCAAGATGAAGTTCACCAGAAATTATATTTTAGATACTCAAGGCATCCTAACAGTTAAACTATGAGCAACCGGTTAAAATCGAAAGATGGAGAACCTGCTAAAGGCCCAGAAGGATTCGAAGTAAATCCATTTATACCTAGTAAGTTTGATGAGACATGGTAGGAATATTAATGCTAACATTCAGAATTTATTTCAAGTGCTCCATGGTATCTTGATCAAAACTCGGAACAAACTAGTGAAGAGAAGTCGAAAGATTATTTACAGCATCAGAGATCTACTACAGTTGAAATAAAAGGAGAATGGTATACGAATCGAGGACAAAAACAAGCTCCTGTTGTTACAAAGTACCGAAAGGGGGCCTGCACTAACTGCGGAGCCATGACCCATAAAGTGGCCGACTGTATGGAGCGACCTCGTAAGATAGGTGCCAAGTATAGTGGGAAAAACATTATGGCAGATGAAATAGTTGAAGATATCAAGACTAATTGGGATAGCAAGCGAGACAGGTGGAATGGGTATGATGCTGATGATTATAAAAAGGTTATAGACAAGTATGATGAACTTGAAAAGAAAAAGGAAGAAGAAAGGCAAAAGCAAAAAGATTTAAAAGGTTCAGACTCAGATTCAGATTCTAGTGATGAAGGGGGTGATGAAGTGTCTAAGGCTAAGCAAGAAGAGAATCAGACAAAGACTAGAACTATGAGAGAGAGAGACGACAAAGCTGCATATTTGGACGAAGAAAATGATGATAATAATTTTTCAGACAGCAAGGAAACCACTAATATCACGGAGTACGAAAAGCTACGTATATTAGCGGAAGAACAATCTGAAAAAGGTACTGGTGTTCATCTAGAAGCAGGGCCCACTGCAGGTTATCTAAAATTAAAACAATTACAAGAAGAACAAATGAAAGCTGAAAACCAGTTGAAGGATAGCCTGTTGAATCGATATGGAGGTTCAGAATATTTGGTTGAGAGACCCAAAGAGCTGACTGTAGCACCTGTGCTAGCCACAATTGATCCCACTAATACAACAAAAGAAAATAGGACCCCTCAAAAGAATTCTAACGGAAATATCAAATCAAAATATGAAGAAGATGTTTATCCTGGAAATCACACGTCAGTTTGGGGATCGTACTGGAAAGAAGGCAAATGGGGGTTTGCTTGTTGTCATTCCTTAATAAAACAGTCTTACTGTATAGGAGCAAAGGGTCTTGAAATTAATGACGGCCCAGTTTTTACAGGTATGAACCAAGAATTGAATAATAAAAGAACTTTTGACCAGGTAGATAATGGTAAATAGTTTTGTGAAGGGTGTTCTGATATTTATTATATTTATGAATGTATATAGAAATTCAAAATGCGAAGAAGAAATCCAAATTGTAAATCACAATTGTAAAAAGCATGAAACAAATATAGGAAATTTGTACTATTTAAAATAGTTTACCATCGGACTGATTTTAGTTGGTTGATCATATGAACATGGTGAAAGTTGTTTGAGCAAAGCGTATTGATTATATTAGTAAACAATCTAAACTTGAAGAGAAAAAACCAAATTTAACGTAACATAAACAGTCTAGAAAACCAATTGCAGTTAATAGAAATTGAATAAGTAAAATATTGAGTTATTTAATTAATAAAAGCTTTCAAAATTGATTGTTGAGACTTTTGAATGTTCTTATGGTATAGTTCATTCTGAAGGTATTGCAAATAATAGCAAGGCATGCTAACAACATTTCCATTGACTTCAAAAATACATTTGAACTTTAATATTAATACTTATTGCAAATGGAAAAGATTCCATAATACCATTTCAATAGCATAATTTGGTATAGTCAATTAGTCAATTACTATTGGTATCTTCAACTGGATATAATATATAAAGTATGACACTAGTAGATCTGTCAGTCAAGTAAGTTATCTTAATTACTATGACTCTATTCGATGATTAATGAAGAAATAAATGATATATATCATAGATAATAATGCTTGTTATCGTAGATATATATCGTATAGATGGACCAACAATAGGCTAAATATACTTAAATTTATAACAATTTCCACAATTGATTAGCCTTGTCATGAAAATTCATAAATATGTATCTAAATGAGGGTATTGAGTCATAAAAATCAATGAAAGAATTTAATATACAAAAAAGTGGTTGTCAAAAGCTTTAACTATCGCTTGGGATATTAATTGGGGTAACATTATGAACAACCACTATCACTGTTTATACTGAAATATATTATATTCTAAAAATATATTTATTGCTATTTAGAAGAAGACAATTTTAAAGAGGAAAATGCATTTTCTATTTACATATTAGAAACCTTTGTTCTAACATATGATCCAGATTTGCCTGGTAACATGATTTAGAACCAGTCATCGTAGCACGTGTAGGCGTGGTGAAAACAAGAAAATACACGACTTGAGCTTGACAAGAAAATAAACATCAACAGAAAGTAAAGAATAAACGAGGATTAAAAAAAGTATTTAATACTTGGGTTTCAGTTCTGGGGTTTTTGGTATTAAAAGTATGACTTAATCTCTGTTATGTTTGACGTACGAATAAGGTTTGCTCGCGTGCCAACGCAATAGTAATGATGGGCATTACAAATGTACCGTACTGATACCACAACAGTTATAAATCAATGAAATATCATAAAGATTCTGTAAATTCCCATAAAGATTCTGATTTACAGGTTGTGAAAATGTAATAAAGCTTTTAGCTGGATCTTCTAACCTCGGATATCGTACGAACTAAGTAACAGCGGGAATATATACAGAAGAGCGTAACCTCGAATAAGGTTAAGTAGTTTAAGTGGATAGAGTAGCCAAGACAAGTCTATTCCCTATTATGAAGTATAACCTATATTAATGGCAGCTCTAAATATATATTTGGTACTATATGTATATATTATGTTTACTCTTCGAGCCCTATTTAGGAGCCAATCTTTATATCGATATACACCACAGACAGACCGCATTGGTATAAGAATCAATGTAGACAAGAAAATTTTAGACCATCTAGACGATCAAGTCGGTCTAGAAATATTATTGAAAGGTCTTGGAGGTAGGACCAGCAGGGGCTTGCATGATTATTAATGTGACTAAGTTTACTAATAATTATCATAACAGATTATATTAAATACGATACTTTCACACACTCACACGTAACATGTTTCATGAAATAGCTCAAAATTTGAACTGTAATTTTCCCTATATGAATAGAATTAAGTGAATACAACCGATAAATGATATATAACAAGGTAATCTATTGCGCTTTCATCAGAGTTAGTAACATCTATGAAGACTTGAAGACCCTAAGAACTAGCTGATATCATAGTTTCCATTTACCTACACAATAACCCTTGAAATTAGCTCATTTATACCAGACAGTTATAAACTCGCCCAAATTATTTAGTAATACCGACCAGATATACACTTTGTCAGAAATATTCATACACTAAGAAATACTTTCTTTTTTAATTTAATCATAGGCAGTTGATACATTAGGAAACCAGCATATTTACTTTTTCAACTGCCTGCATATTTATGTTGCAATATCTAAGTTACTTTTGGTGAAATCAACAAACAGGTTGTAAACAGAAGCGAAGGCCTGCAGGTCCAGGGTGAATATCGATTTCAGATGTGACGAATAAAATCCAGCTAGTGTATAAAATAAAACAAAGAATAAAGACATAGATCTACATGATTATCTTCTTCAGATCTTTATTAATAAAACCTCATAATAGAAAAGTAAACAAGTTGTAGAAAACAGACTAAAAATTCTTGTTAGTCGTCATAGTAGTCTAATGATATATTGATAGGTATCGATGATACACGATGCTATAGGCTACATGAGGAATGAACGCTAAAAGGGAAAGCAGACTATGCTCCATACGAAGAAGACCCAACAAAACAGTAATTGGTTACCGAAAAAACTACTTTGTTAAGCAAAGCCAAGCAAATGGGATGGGAACTTCGACAGGCAGTTTCTTAAACCTATTAAGCTTGAATAGCCAAATCAGTTTGCATCTTGGTCATGTCAAAAACCAAAAACAGGAGCATATAACTCCAAATGGAAAGTGGAAGCCAGCAAAAATAAAGATACAAGCCCAAAGATCCGAAGAGCGATGTTCAAGCACAGGTTTACTAAACGCAGATGGATACATGCGTCTAGTAGCGGTAGCTTTTGTTAACACGAGTTGACCTAGGCAATTAAAAGATGGTAGTTCGAAAATAACTAATCGAGATAGAAAAATGTTTCTCATTGAGGAATGGAAATAGATTTTGTGCATATTGATAGTACTAGGATACACTTTAATAAATGATAATCGGATCCAACATATAGATATCTAATACAGAAGCAAGAAAAGAATAAGGGCTAATATTTCAAATCGGCAGCTAAAGATCGAAAGCCATATACAAACAAGAATTTATGGAAATACAAATGACTGATTTTGGGGGGTTTTGCCGAGACTATCAAGTCACTAGAGACAGCTTCAACAGGGCATTTAATACTAACGTAACTGTTATGACCAAATAAATGATTCACTGTACCAACATCTGTAAATCGGGTAGTGTGTTATACTATATGTACTGCAGCCCACTTGATATGTATTGGCGTATTCAAATATTAGTAGAACACAGGTGAGGAACAAAAAACAATTATAATTAACACATGCGAAGATCAAAAATATTTTCTAGGATTATTCTTTGAATAATCTAATGATCATTTTCAAGTGAAGGAGGACAAAGAAAGGAATACCCAGTGAGAGGGGATTGAATGGACGGTTTGTAATGACAAGAAAATTTGACAAACATTTGAATACAGATAGCTACCAAAACAAAGACTTGAAAGGTTGATACAAAATGCGACGAAAACAAAATGCCAAAATAAATATGTATAATTAAAGGGCAAACGGGTTGCGTCAGTGTGCATTATAAAAAGGTAAAACAAGAATTTGGACGCTGAAAAAGATCCATTCGTGGTTACAAATGAAAAAGCACTAACAACCCGCTGGTGACGGGAAATAGCGCACTTTCCTCACGACCGTAGTTGAACAATGGCCAGAGTTTACCGTTTTATTTCCTTTATCTAGTAAGAGGTCGTGTGAAAGATTACCCAAATTTATGATTGTCAACCATTTATTCGGGCCAGGAATCTTGGACTTCCGGATGCGCAGTACTAAATAAAATATTATGCCTCCGCTCCAGCCCACATGGGTAATATGACAAGAGTATAATAGTTGAGTGTATATTTGTAACGATTGAGATGAAAAAAAAAATAGATTTAATTTGTAATGCTATATTTAATATTTTTGATTATCCTATATCGATATTTTAGAATGGCTTAACTAGGTGGTCTTTCAGCCAATCTAAATATTTACAGCTTCCACGTGGGAGTTTATAACCCAGATTTCTGAATTGGGTACCTATACATGTCGCTAGCTTCTGACCTTACATAACAGTTTAGCTATAGCTTACTTGATGTGTTTAGCGCAATACCAGACAGCTGAATTCAATTAACCCAAATCGTTAATAATATTTTATTTATTATGAGTTGGTTAATTGACCCAATTGACTAATTAACTAAATTGACCCAATTGGCTAATAGCCGGTTGTTAGTTAGTAAGTTACAGTGCAGTTTGAAACACCCACACGGTATATTGGTAATGCGGAATATTGGACGTACAGCAGCGAGAATTCACCTGTAATAACTTGTATGTAAGTCGACAACTTGCTTTCGGAGCGTACTCACCAGCCATACCATGCCAATTCGGCGTAGGATATGTTTCTATCCGAACAAAAAATCTTGTCCAATTGGTTTAAAATCTTTGTTCGTTATAAAACAAATACCCCAGGTATTGGTAATAGATCGCGGATTTTATTAAAACTTGTAGTAGAAGATTGGACAAGATCATTTATTTAGTACTAATGTAATGTCCAAAATAGGTACTTAGTCGTCTCTCCCTACTAAGTTTGCACTGATTTAAGTAGGTGTTTTGACTATCAGCAACTGATTTGGGCCACAGGGTGAAATTTCTACCTGCCGTATCCAAGCATGTGCTTAGAGCTAAAAGTATCTAGCGGCAGTTGCAACCTTAACTTTGGTTAACAGTTGCATTAAGAATATTAGCCGTAACTGTGCAACTCCTTTTGCAGGATATCGCTGCTACACTGTGTTGTATGGGTTTGGCCCCCAATTGGACCTACCCATCTGGGCTGAGTTTCACGGATCCTTGCGTGCTACTTTTACCTTTTCCTTGCTTTGTTTTATTGACCGTCTCTTTTTTTGGAGGGAATTTATTTTTCTTATATTTTGTACATGTATTTATATTACTGTGGTGTATAATTATTTTTTTTACTATGCATTTGAATGGAGACTAAGTCGGGCCTGCTTTATACGCAGATAGAATTTTTTTTAAGACATATAGAAATAATTTAAATATATATAGCCAGAGTGCCGGCAATTTATTAAATTCTTCGCAGATAATCTGCTCGGTAATCTAACGTTTTTTTTGTTTTTGTTTTTGTTTATTTGTTAATAACCGGGTTGTGATTTTAAATATATTAATATTTTTAGTTTTAGTACAACCTCTCTGATAACAGCCAGATACGGTGGTATTTTTTCTTTTTATTTTTTTTTCTTTGGCTCATCGTTATCTGAATATTCGTGCTGCTATACATACCTACAGCCCCATACCTCGACATACTTACCACTACCGCCCTTAACTATATATTAACTTATAATAGTTACTCCGTTTCCGGTGTGATATTCACCATATCTTAATATATTAATTCTGCCCATTCTTCTCAAAAAAAAAAAAAAAAAAAGACATTTCTTGTTATCCAACAACGCAACCTTACTGGTGGGTACTCTATAATATCCGTATATCTCTGATAATTTATTGATACCCTAGGCCTTTTTAAGGCTCCGAAACGGCATATAAAAATGAAATACGGTACCGAACTATCGAAGAGGTCTGTCCCTGAATGGAAGGCGCACAATATCGATTATAATGAAATTAAAGCATTAATCAAGAGAGCAACTAGTCGAAACCGTGGTAACGAAGCTGATGCTGAGCAGGTATTGAAAGCATTAAATGAAGAGTATGACAGTGTAAGTAAAAGAAAATATTGGAACTAATGGTACCGAATGGTACTAATAAAATTTTTAGGTACTAACTGGTTTTTTAGGTCAATTTGTTTGTCAAATCGAAATCTGGAGAAATAGATCGAAGAATTGATAACTGTGAAAAGCTTGTAGATACTTTAGCAGAGCAAGAAGAATCTGCCAGAAATGCTGGTTTTGGTTACGGTCTTAATACAAAGTCTAGACAAGGCAAATTGTTCCGATTGCATCAAGAGATTGTACGACTTACTAGAGATATCCAGTCATTATCAAGATTTATTGGTGCTCAACAAACTGGTTTCCGGAAGTTAATTAAAAAGTATAAAAAATGGTCTAAATCTAAAGACGATTTAGCAAGTTTCCAAAGACGACTGGAATCTCCTAGCTCGTTTGGTCATCAAGATTTTACCTCCAACTTTTTGGAGTTATCTTTGTTATATGATGTTTTAAGAAATGCAAAGTTCACTTCGGTACGAAAGCGTCAAAATTTGGCTATAGAATCTTTATGCAGTTTTGATTGTGAAATGGTTACTGCAGTTGCTGATTCTAGTATCTTTCTAGTTCATCAAGACAATGTTATGGAGCTTAATGTAGCTCTTTTAAAAGAATTACGTCTTGTGTCTTCAGACCAAAATCATTTCAAAAGATCCATTTCTTCTGATGCTGTTACTGCTCTTAACGGTTCCTTATCTGCATTAACTCCTGCGTCAGGAACTCCTCCTTCTGACCAACAGCACAACGTACAAAAGTCAGACGATGCTGTCTCTGTTATTTATCTTGACACCCCTAAATTAGAGTATGCTCATGTTGGAAAAGAACCTGCCCAAATCAGACAAGTCAATAATTCTGGTTCTGTATTATGTTCACCTACTGGTGGTTTACGTCATTTCTCTGTGTCCAATCTTACTGTTGATCAACATAAGTCGATTACCTCTGGATCTGCTAATGATATCAACTTTGATATCCTTGATCCTGCTGGTAAACTTGCCATTGGTTGGGTTCAACGAAAGCAAGCTAAGCCTGTATCCAAGATTACTTCCTCTAGAAGAAGATTTGCATATGTTGATGATAGTGTTGAACTTTCTACTAGTTATGATTCAAATGCTTCCAAAGTTTCCAGTTTGTCAAACACTAACCAACCCAAGATTTGGGCCACTGTTGATAATGATATTCAACTTTTTGGTGATATCAATGATGAAAATGCTTCTGCTCAATCGTTCCCTCATGCTGTGTTGGAAATCCGTTGGGCTGGTATTTCCAAGCCTGAATGGGTAAGTGATCTTGAACGTTATTCTCACTTGGTTTATCCTATGGATAGATGGTTCTCTCTTTATTCCCACTCCATAGCTTTATTCTATTCTGATCAGCTACAGACTCCTCCTTCTTGGCTTGAACTTATTCAAAGTGGTGCTGATATTAGAAGGTCTCCAAAGTTAGTATCTTCTAAACGACAAATTTCAAATAACAGAAGTATACCTCCAAGTTCTAGGACAACCCCTCAAGCTACTCCTAGCATCTTGTTAAATGATTCCACAGTATCTGGTGGTGATTATTTTAACGCAAAAACTGTTTCGAGAAAGAACAGCGTACAATTCAATACTGCTTCTACTCCTCCTAAAGAGACGACCCCTCTAATGCTTCACAGAAACCCATCATTCTATAATCCTAGTACTAAACAACCCAACGAAAACCAGTTATCTGTCAGATATTGGAATGAGTTTGATGATGGAGATGAAGGCGAAGATTTAGGCGTTTTTATTGTGTCAGCCGACTCTGATGATGGATTTGACCAAAGCCTCTTTAGTGATGACAATATTGAGGCTTTAGTGAGAATGTCAGATAAATTTCTACACAGTTTTTCATGGATCAAACGAGTCTTTGGTAGTAATCCATCTAGCCGTGATGGCTATGAATCACTGGATGATGACGATGATGATTCAATAGATGATGATGATGATGATGACAGTAATAGTGAAGTTGACGAGAGACGAGTAGGAAAATATTCGCCTCGTATCAAGCCCCATCGAGATAGTCTTGATGACCATTACCATTCTTTCCGGGATGATGATCATCTCTTATTACCCGCTTCGGCTGCTCATAGAAGAAATGTAGTTCTTTCATTTCTCTATTCTATGTGTTTTATTTTATCGGCATTTGTTCTTGTTATTTTGCTATCCGTTACTATGATGCAGGACTTATCTGCTGTTAGTATCGGTACTTATGTGTTTATGATTTTAGGTTTCATATTCTCACTTGCTTTTGGCACGTTGGGAATGTGTTTATTCTTGTTACGAGATTCCGCTGCTTGGTGGCATCAATCCCTCGTTTATGCTTCTTTCTTCTCTATTGTTTGTTTTGGAGTTGGAGGTATTGCTTGGTTAATTAGCAGCTAATTTGACATTTTTTAATTATTTTTATGCATTACTATTTATACATTTAATTTTCATTACATGATAGAATTTGTTATCATTTCCTTATTCAACCGTAGTGTCCATCTTTTTTATACCAAATTGTGATAAACAGAGGTTAACTCCATATTCCATATAATCTTGTTTTGTGACATAAGCTTTTGATAACATATCTTTTTGAGACCCGAGATTTGAACCTCCGTGCCAAGCATAAGTTATGGGATCTTCTGGCATACCCACACGAAGCTGAAAATCTTGTGGTGCATATGGCTCTAATTCCTTAGCAACCCGTTCTCTGTATCCTGGAAGATTACTAGTTCCTCCTACAAGAACGATATTTGCCCAAAGCAAATTTTGAACCTCTTCAGGCATACTTTTTATGCAATTGGCAACTGTCTCAGGAATTCCTGCTTGATCTAAATTCAGGTCGCTTGGGTAAAATAATGCTTCGGGTATAGTAAATCGTTCATTCGTTAATGTTAGCACTTGATGCTTATTGCTAATTTCAGCACTAGGTTTATCAAGGACATATCCAATCTTTGTGGTTTTAAAGTCTGGCAATACATAGTCCATCCTCAATAATGATTTTCTTTTGTTGATATGAGCCTCTTCTAAGTCCATTTGGTATTTCAATGACACAAAGCAAGTCGCCTCCTTAATTACATTCATTAAAAAAGTTTCATCCATCATATTATAGTATCTAAATGATACTGTTTCTTTCAAATAACTGGTGAGATGTTTTCCTCCCACATTGATTCGTTTTACAGATGGCCAGTACACTTCTCCTAACACCACTGGTACCACATGCGTCGCACTAAATCCACTATCAACCACCAGGCAACATTCAGATACCGGAGATGGCATTTTTGCACTGTCATTATATAACTTTCGAATATCATTCCACGGAACAAGGGATCCTGGAGTACATCTATAATATGACTCGAATCCATACTCTTCAAATACAATTTGATCCATATTAGATGACAATGCCGGTAATGAATAAGGCATCTCTGTTAATATTAACGAAGTATCCGATGGATCAACCTTCTTTGAAAGCTTCGAGCCTTTGCCAAAAAACTGGCTATCCCATATTGCCTTTTGACATTCCCAACTCACTAATTGTCCTCTTTCATGAGGGCGTCGATATATTAACCCAGCATAGTCTTTACAGCTTTCAATCTCGTCTCCTACATATACACGCCGATCTTTTGACCTAGATATTGAATTTGAAAACCTATAAGGAGTTGAGCCATTCCCAGCATAGCCAATTTTCACCTCATAAGCTCCGTTATCAATAACTAGAACTGATGTCATTACTTTGGCTCACACATATTTAGTGAACCAATATCTGAAGTATAGTTATTAACGGGTTAGGGTGAATTATACTGTTAACAGTTAACTTAAGTTACCGGTGTACTGTAACTCACTGTACAGTGTACACTATAGAGTTGCCTAGGCAACAACATAAATGAGACACAATTAGTTAATACTGTTTATCTTAACTTTAACACTAACGAACAAGGATGCACGCACGCTAACAGAGCTAAAGTGGGGAGAATAGCTTAAGTGGGCAATTTACTATTACAAATCTAATATGTGACCAATGAATATATTAATATATAAATGAATTCGTAACTTGTAGAATTCAATTAAAACAGGCTGTGGATGTTTCAACTAAGCTTTTTCGAAAAATTTCTAATTCATACTGTGACTGTAAGATGTAAGATTGTGCGTTCGTGATATGGGATCTCCAAACGTCATTCATGAATCATAAGGAGTTTTAGAGGAGTCAAGGATGGGGTAGTTAAACCGTATTTTTAGTAGACCATTAAATTTAAAGATAAGTGTGCCCACATTCCGTAGCAGTTATCTGCAGAGTATAGAATCTTCTGTCGTAGATATGCATGCCGATAAGGCCTTAGAGATTATCAACAGTGGGGGAGCCCAATGTAAATGTGTATAACTATGAGAGACATTCATTATGGAATGAAATTTCAATATTTTAAAGTTTTCAGCTCAAAAGGAAATCTTAAATGAAAGAACATATCGAAATTTCGACCTACGAGAGAGAAGTAGGTAAAGTGATTGATCAACATTCCACTTTAAGCTCATATTTTCATAAGGCAATACACTTTCTCGGAGCAGAACTAAAGGGAATTGATAGAGTATCTGAAGATGAAAAGACTCATAATCAGATTTATAATGCTATGTCCGTGTGGATGTCTGCTAATATGTGTGCCTTGACATTTAACATTGGCGTAGCAGGGATAGTAGATTTTGACATGACATTTTGGGACAATGTGTTGACCACAATCTTCTTCAATGCTCTTGGAGTATTTCCAGTCGCCTATTTGTCACAATTTGGAGCAAAATACGGACTAAGGCAGTTTGTTTCATCTAGATTTTGGTTGGGACATATCGGCGTCCGGCTTTTTGCTTTTATAAATTGTGTTACTTGCTGTGGATGGGCTATTTTAAATACTATTTCAGCAGCCCAACTGCTTCATACAGTTAACAATGAAAGCTTACCACCTTGGGCAGCGATACTGGTTGTATGTGGAATCACATTTGGTTTTTCATTCATGGGGTATAAGGCTGTACACTATTTTGAAGCATTCTCTTGGATCCCAAGTTTCATTTGCTTTCTAGTTATTATTGCAAGACTTAAAATATCAGGATCTTTTACTCCAGGGACTTTGGGCTCTGGTAGAAAGGAAGCAGGAAGTGTTTTATCATTTGGAGCATATCTGTTTGGAAATGCTGCCGGTTGGTCGTTTTATGCATCAGACTTCACGACCTATATGCCAAAAAACACTTCATCTGCTAGACTAGTATTTGCTGTGTTCATTGGACTATATTTCCCATTACTATTTGCTGGGATAATTGGTGCTGCTTGTATGTCTGCTGCCAAAAATAATTCTGTGTATTCAGAGTATTATGAGAAATATGGATCGGGTGGCTTGATATATGCTGTATTAGTCCCAGATTCCGTTCATGGTTTTGGCCAGTTTTGTGTCGTTGTATTAGGAATTACATTAACTGCAAGCAACCTCCCTAATATGTATTCGGTTGCATTGAGTGCTCAAACTGTTTGGTCTAAGTTTGCAATTGTACCAAGAATTGTATGGACAACCATTGCAAATGGTATAGTTCTTGGAGTTAGTATACCTGGATTTTACCACTTTGATTCTGTTCTCGATAACTTTATGTCGTTACTTTCTTATGAAGTAGCAATGTATTTAGCCATATTTCTTTCCGAGCATATATTATTTAGGAAAGGGTTTTCAGGATATGACCCAGCTGATTATGACAAGACCAAGAAGTTGCCTGTTGGTTTGTCAGCTATATTTGGATGGGCATGTGGAGTAGCAGGAGCTACAGTGGGAATGAGTGAAGTGTACTGGACGGGCCCACTGGCTTTCGATATTTCGTCAGAAATGCCTGGCGATATTGGATTTCCGTTGGCCTTTTGTTTCACATTTATTGGGTTTACATTTACTAGATATTTAGAAAAACTCTATTTCAAGAAATAAATACAGACGAATGCGTTCAAATGAATTGCAATATCTTCTATTATAAGTAAATGATACTTTTTTTGTTTTTATTCGGAGGTACCAGAGCTCAAGAATAGTGCCATTAGAGCCTGGGAAACCCATTTTACCAAATGTAGTATAGATATATAAGTAAAGTTGGAATCTATCTTATCTATCTATCATAGTGTAGTATATTTATCAATCTTTAACTTCATATAAATAATCTATACTAGAAACATAAAACAATGCTCATGTATATATAAGATGAAATCTGACATAAAATTGATAGGAATACGATATATAAATTGCTCTACATGTAAGCAAGTATTTATTTAGTTTCCTTAGCATACGCCCATTTCATCTTATTAAAAAGATGATCTCTAGCAGTGACTCCTTCATACTTCAAAGGTCTGTCCTCAGTAATACATGAAGGCAATGTCTAAAGTTAATATCGTTCATATAGTTGTAACATAAGGTACTTACCTCCATTATGGCATCATAATTTGCTCCAAAGAAAAAGGGAATGGTGTATCTAGTTTTCTCTTCTTTGTTATATGCTCTGTGCAATGTAGACAAGAAAATATCATTCGACCACATCGAAAGCGCATCTCCAATATTTACCACAAATGTCCCAGGAATTGGATCAGCAGGCACCCATAGATTATCCTTTGATACAACCTCTAAAGATTTGACCTCATCTTGAAGTAAAATAGTAAACAGTTCGTGATCAGTATGGGGCTGGATTCCTGAAACATCTTTATTTTCATTCAAGAAGGATGGATAATGATTCAATTTCAAAATAACACCTGGGTGGTCACACATGTTATCGAAAAAAGAAGCCTCTAGATTGAGAGAAAGAGCAAAGAGTCTCAGAAGTTTTCTACTCAGTGTCAACATTTCCGTCATGTACATTCCTACCGATTCTTGAAATCCTGGAAGCTGCTCTTCCGAGGGAAAATAATTATCAGCTTCAAAGTTCTTGTCAATAGGAATACCTTTAAACTGATTATCAAATCTTCTTTCGTACCCAAAATTAACGGATTCAAATAGACGCGCCCTTGTAGCACCATCCTCTGGCTCTTCTCTGATGGGGGCATACCCAAAAAACTCTTTATTCTTCCTCATATCCAATTTCATCTTATCATCGTATGAAAGATTGTGAAAGAATCTAGCAGCTTCTGCTTTTATATTTTCAATTGCCGCCTCTGTAACGCCATGGTTCTTAATATAAAAAAATCCTACATTAGCGCACGCATTATATATCTCTTTTGCCAAAACAATTAACTTAGTTTCATCATTCGAATCACAGGGGCTTAGATCAATGATAGGAATTTCAGTAAAGGCTACTGGTTGGGTTGGCTCTCGAACAGCCCTAAATCCCATTCCTCCTCCTACTTCGAATTGGCTCACTTCTGTCATATCTGATATACACGTTTATAAAAACTAGTTAGCTATAATCTACAACTATTAAAATCGATTGATATTTATACATAAGAATAAAAAGTGAAAGGAAAAAAGCAAGGAATTATCTTACCCCAATTTAGCGTTTTCCTTAGAGTGGGGGAAAGTATGATAAGGATTTAGAGGGGAACTTACATTAAGCCCGCTTATCAGTATATTCTAACGGTAATCAGCGCATAACTCCGTTAATATCATCCCTGATATCTTCTTATCAACCTGCTTTAGGTAAAACCATCACAGCGATACAGATATATTGGATCCTACTTCAACTATATCAGCATATAGTTATGCAGTAAACATACTACTGTAACGTTGACAGTTACTGTTCCGAAACTATGAACAAAAATTATGGCTAAACAACTTGCGTATGGGGACTGTAGTGTTAATACAACTAATCCTGCTACAGTATTTAGATATGTGTTATATATTAAGAATTAAGTAATGAAATTAGTTTGATTTTATGATTATATATAGTGCAAGTATCTATATTTATCAAAGAATTCCTTAAACCTCCACCCCCTGAGAAACCAGTTCAGCCCGAGTTTCTTCCCATTGATTCCTAATAATATTCTCTTTTTCCAGGCTTCTTACTTCAAAGGAGCAATCAAATGGACAATGACGGGCGACAATCCCACAAGATATGTCATTAGGGTTGACAGAAATATCATTCCCCAATGAATCCTTAGCTGGGACTATATTGAAGGTCCAGAGAATACGAGCAATAGCAAGAAATAAACTTCTCTCAGCTAAATTCAAACCAGGGCATATCCTTCTACCAGCACCAAATGTAAAATGATCTCTTTGATCTGGATCATTAAGAGAAGCAGATTCTCCTGCCTTTGTATTATCATTTTCGTATCTCTCTGGGATAAAATTCCTTGGTTCTGGATATCGGTTCTCATCATGATTCAATGTCCAAACGTTATTTATTATACCGGTCCCTTGGGGAATTTTAAAGCCTCTGTATTCATCATCTTTAGCAGCTGCATGTGGTGCAATTCCCATAATGCCAGTAGGCATCCAGCGTAATGATTCTTTTACAACACACCTAATGTATTTCAAAGACTCTTGATCTTCCATTTGTGGCATTCTACTATCTCCAATCACACTATCTAATTCATGCTGGGCCTTCTTTTGAACCTCAGGGAAACATAGCATTGCCATAATAAATCCTACCAGGACTCCTGCTGTTGTATCGGAGCCAGCTTCAAGAAGTGTTCCAGAGATATAGCAGGCCAAATCATCCGAGAATTTTTCTTTTTTTTGAAGTTCAAGCATATCTACACAAAAACATGGCCGTGAAGTACCATTTTCTATTTTCATTCTACATTCTTTCAGGTAGCTTTTGTAAAGACTCTTCTCATCTTTATGCAGCTGCTTCGCATAACCAGAAACAGGCACCATGAAGTCCGGAAGACTTCGCAAAATCGGAAAATAATCCAACCAAGTAGCGCCAATTTGAGATACAACTGCAAACTTTTCAAAACCTTCAAAAATTTGTGTAACTTTTGGATCATCATATGTTGGAGACCTCCAGCCAAATGTTATCTGTGTAGTGAGACTTGTGGAGTATCGTCGGAGATGTTTGTGGAAATTGCGTGGATCATTCAGCAAATCAACCATCATTTGGCGGTTTTCTTGTTCTTGATAGGGAATATATTTCACTGCTGCCTTAATATTTAGAAGTCCATGTATCATCTTGCGTGCCATTCTCCAATCATTGTTGTATGGAAGAAATACAAAGCGAAGCCCACCTGAAACTAAGTTTTGACCAACGTATATTTCCGGCCTGCTAGAGTAGATGGTACTTCTTTTATCCAGTAAATCTTTAACGACATGCCTGTCATTAATAACGATATAATATTTTGTCCCTAGAACTAGTGAGTACATTGGTCCATATTTAATGGCCCATTCCTGTAGCTTCAAATGGAGATCCTTAGATGGTAGTTGCAGTAGGTTTCCAAATATTGGAATAGTCGGAGGTCCAGGGGGAAGACCTTTAGATCTATGCCCGATCGTCACTGCACTATACACCAATAATAAGATAGCTGAAACTATAAACGATAATAAATATAATGATTTATCTACCATGTTGTGTTTGAAAGAATGAAGGACCCAACTCCAACGGTATATAAGGGGTCTGTCTAAAGGTGGGGACTCAGAAGTGGGGGGAGCGCATCTAGATAAGATAAGATAAGCACTTATATCAATTATACTGGGCCATAATAGTTCAGATAATATGACTAAGCTGTAACTGTTACGCCTGTTCGAAACATTTATCCCACTTACAGTAATAGATATTTCACGGAATGTAGCTTACCAAGGATATATAAGAATATAATAGACTACTTACATAAGCATTCAAACACAAGCTTTTCACAGTATTAATAAACAGCAGCCAATAATAGTTAGATTCAATCATTCCAGAAAGATGGCTCAGATCAAAGATATAGTACATCTCGGCTCATATATGGGCTCAAGAGAGATTGCTAGTAGTGCTCTAGATGATCATCCCCACACAGTGCCAATTATTGATATTAAATACGGTCAAGATGATATTCAAACTCTCAAATCAGTATCAAAAGAAATATATGAAGCAAGCACCAAAGTCGGGTTTTTTTACATTAAGAATCATGGCGTCAGCCATAAAAGCACATCGTCTATTTTTAAACAAGCTGATAGATTTTTTAATGATATTGATGAACTAGAGAGAAGATCGATCAGTATGAACGATAGCGATTACTATTTTGGATATGCTCCAGTAACTATGCAGCCTGAAGAAGGAGCAACGCTTGGAAGAAGGTATGCATCAGTTAATTTTGGATACGAAAGGGAATATGAGAGCAAAACTGATATCTCCGAAGGCTATATAACCCAAAATAGATGGCCAAGTTCAAGTAAGCTCCCTGGTTTTAAAGAAGAGGTGGAAAGCTATATGGCGGAGATGTTGAGTTTAAGCAGACGCTTAATTAGATTATTTGCTCTTGCATTGAATGTGGAAATCGATTTCTTTGATATGCAAACAGACAATCCAGGCGTAATTCTGTCGTTGAATCAATACCCAGCTGAAGTAGAAGATGGGGATCCAGGTATTCGTGCACATACTGACCATGAATTATTTACGATTCTTCTACAAAATGATGTCAAGGGTCTTGAAGTAGCGTATAAAAGCGAAGAAAAATACTATTGGGTTCCATTTGACCCTATACCAGAAACTTTTGTTATTAACATTGGTGATGCTCTGTCTATCTGGTCCAATGATACGTTCCTATCAACATTACATCGAGCAACTAATAAAGAGAATCGTGTTAGATATTCTATACCATTCTTCTTTGGAGCAAACTACAATGCAGTTCTTGAGACTATTCCAACATGTATCTCTGAGAAAAACCCGCAAAAATATGCACCAGTAACTGCAGGTGCACACCTTAGACATAAGATGAGTGAAGTATACGGGCACAGAGCATCATAAGAAACCTTAGCTATATTACAGAACTCGCCTCTAACTAACTAAATAAATAAATTAAAATTATAACGCCTACACAGTAGAACTACCGATGAAACAACAGAGGAGTTCGGGAACCATATATATGCTTATTAAATGAAATTATATATATATATATATATATTAATTTCTAAGCTTCATAGGAGTTGAAATCTTGATTAGTTTCGATCTTGGTATGATTTCCTAAATGGTAGTTTTAGTTTAAGGATTCAAAAGCAGACCAGAGTATTGCCATTAGTTCTATAATATCACAAACCCAAAGATATTACTTTCATTTAGAGTCGATCGATATTTGAATAAGCAAACCAGCTTAGTATCGGAGAAAGAAATTGGAGGGATGAAAAGTGGGGATACGCGAGATAAGGGCCCTCTGCAGAAACACACATTGATAAGCTTTGCTAACTTACATCAAAGCCGTTAAAGTTACCCCGAACGTATATGCATATCGTGCTAATTCTGTTACATTGTTAATTAAGACAATTTTAATGGTTCCATCTCCTTATCATATAGAACCAAAATATCAGAGAGAGAATATGTGTAGTTGATTATCCTATCCGGTTGTGAAATGAAGTGGGGAAGATAAAAGCTCCTATCCAAATGGTATATATATATATATATATATATATATATATATTCATATCTTGCAGTGCTCCAATATTGACGTCTAATTCATTATTGTATAATTTCAGCATTATGCAGAACCAAGATTTAGAGAAGGCTGTACACATTATAGGTGTTGAAGAAGACCATGAATCATCTAGTGCCGACTCACTTACGAATAACTGCAATAATGAGTCTCTCTTGATGAAGTTTGTTAGAGCAATTGGTGCTGAAGAGAACGGAATTGAAAGGATCCGTCGAAAGCTACAAGTCGACAGAAATGAATTAGGAGTTGGAATATTATTCGGATCTATTAATTTTATTTATCTTGGTGCAGTGATAGGTGCAAGTGGCATATCAAGTGGGTTGGCATTCTGGGACTCTGTACTAGTTATCATCTTTTTCAACATATTAGGATTTCTACCCGTGGCATTTATGTGTACTTTTGGCCCATATTTTGGGTTGAGACAGATGATGATGACACGGTACTGGACCGGCCTTTATTTTTATCGTGTTTTTGCCTTTATCAATTCCTTCGTATGTTTGATGTGGTCAGTCTTAAATAACGTCTCAGCAGCACAGTTGTTACACACGCTAGGAGACGGTGCACTCCCTGCTTGGGCAGCTATTTTACTTGTTTCAATTGGTTCTATTTTAGTAACGGGTCTAGGACATAGGATCATACACTTGTATGAAAGATACTGTTGGATCCCTGTCTTTATTGTATTCTTAATTACAATCGCTAGGGCTAAAATGGCTGATAGCTTTTCTTTTGGTGTCATGAAGACCGGAAGAAGCGAAGCAGGATTGATCGTTTCTTACGCAGCCACGATCTTTGGAAATGCAGTGGGATGGTTAGGATTTGCTACAGATTATACAGTGTATCTCCACAAAGATGCCTCAAGGCAGAAGATATTCTGGTCGGTTCTACTCTGCGGATATTTTGCAACAATATTTACTCAGATTCTCGGTGTTGCTTTAATGTGTTTAGCTCAAAATAATCCAGATTATATGGAAGCGTATGCAAAGAATGGTTTTGGAGGTATTATGTACGAGATATTAGTTCATAACTCGTTACATAGATTTGGGGAGTTTTGTATGGTATTACTGGCACTGTCTCTAATTGCATGTAACATTGCATGTATTTACTCTTCAGCTCTCTCGGCACAGGCAGTAATACCAGCTCTCTCGAAAATCCCAAGATTCTTTTGGACTTTAATCGGAAACGGAATATCTATTGGAATCAGCATACCTGCTTATTATAGTTTTGAAGAGGTATTAGACAACTTCATTTCTTTACTATCTTACTACATATCTATATATCTGGGGATAGTCGTATCAGAGCATTTTATTTATAAGAGAGGTAAAGGGTTTAGTGCTTATAATAGAGATGATTATGATCAACCGAACAAACTTCCCGTAGGATATTCTGCATGTTTTGCGTTTTGTTGTGGTATAGGAGGTGCTACTGTCGGCATGAGCAAAGATTACTGGACTGGCCCTGCAGCACATGATATCAGTTTCCAAATTCCAGGGGACATTGGTTTTGAACTGAGTTTCGCATGTTCTTTCATTGGTTATAATCTTGTTCGATGGTTAGAACTCAAATATTTTGGCCGTTGAGATATAGCGTAAATAATATTTGCGTTTATACATGAAGATAATGTCACTTTGGATTCCTTCTTCATGTAACTCTTTATTTTATATGATAGTATATATAGTTTTTTTTTCTTTTTTAATTTCAGAATAATAATCGGAAATAATTATCAAAATATCAATATATAATAAATCTAGCAAAATCAATAGCTTCAAAATATTGATTGAATGGGCAGAAAACCAGATAAATCATCTGTCTGATATCTACCACTTCGTTACACCCCCATCTACAATGATGTCCTCTCCAGTCATGTATTGACTAGCATCACTGGCAAGAAATATGACTGCACCTTGAATATCCTCAGGCTGGCCTAGTCTATGATTCATAGCATCATGTTTCCACTCCTCTTTGAGATCAGCAAAAGCAGCAGTCATTTCTGTTTCTATGTATCCAGGACTAACTGAATTCACTCTGATATTCTAATAAAAAGTTAATTTTAATTTGACTCCTATGAAATCAATAGGCTTATTCTATTATCAACACTTACGTATGGAGCCAATTCTGCTGCAATGGGACCCACCATACCTCTTACAGCTCCTTTGGTAGAACAATAAGCTGTAGAGTATTGTGACCTGATTGCGATATAACTGCCCATACTAGCAATAATAACCACACTGGCTTTTTCTATCTTGTTCCGAATTACATGCTTTGCTGCTAACTGAACCGTGAAATAGATCCCGCCAATGTTCACATCGGTTAAATGTTTATAGTCTTGATAGGACGTATCTAAAAACTTGATATTCTTATTAATACCCGCTCCAGCCACACATATATCCAATTTCCCATCAAAATCTAATTCGAACTGTAGAAAAGCCTGTTGTAGTAAATCAAATTTAGAAACATCCACTCTGTGGTTAGTATAATGTAGCTATAAAATTTTCACTATGATTCATACTTATAATATTTGATTTTAACTTGGAATTTTTCGCTCCATTGATCTATGTTAGTGGTTGGATCAATTATATCCATTATAGCCACATTTGCACCCGCTTGTGCTAAAGCTTCAGCAACTGCGAGATTAATTCCTCTGGCACCACCAGTGACCACACAAGTTTTACCAGAAATATCAAACTTATTGAACATATCGAATAGGACTGGAATAAAATAATTACAGATCTTGATATGCTAAAGTGGCATGATTTATATATGTTACTTTGAAATGTCTACTCATGAAGGGGCAAAGTGGGGGAGCGTTACCCCACCAGTAACTTTAAACTGTATACGTTATCGGAAATGCCGCTAATGTTCACAGCCAACTACTTCTTCACCCATTTATGGTCCCTGAAAGTATAGCCCCACTTAAATGCTCTGCCTGCCAATGGTTTCAAGTCCACGTAATATTAATATATATAAGTGTTGGGAGACACATTGGTAAATTGTTATCTATTAAGTGAAATGGAAATGGAACAAGTCGATGTGTTGATCTCTGGTGCTGGACCGGCTGGTCTGATGTTAGCGTAAGTAATAGCAGTAAGCATGATTTGGAAATAGTGCTAACAGTAGGATGCTTTTGAAGCGATCCGGAGTTAAAGTTAAGATCATAGATGACCGTCCAACTGAGACTTCCACTGGGAGAGCAGATGGAATTCAGCCGAAGTCCTTAGAAACCTTCGAGCAATTACGTATTGGAAGTAAATTAAAGGAGTTGGGTGCAAGAATTTATGATATCGTCTTTTGGAATGATGCAGACGGTGAAATGAAGCGGGAATCACGAGAACCACATTTTCCAGGAATTTTTGTCCGAGATCCTTATATCTTATTGGTCCATCAAGGAATGGTAGAAAGAGTATTCTTGGATGATATGTGTATGAGGGGCTTAGAAGTAACAAGAAATACTGAATTTACAAAGTATAATATAACTGATGATAGTGAGTACCCTGTAACATCGTTGATATTAGATAAGAATACAAACGTGGTTACGTCGATATCGTCAAAGTTCTTAGTAGGTGCTGATGGCGCTCATTCTGCAGTTCGGAAATCAATGCCTATGAACGAGATGATTGGAGAAAGCTCAGACAGCTATTGGGGCGTATTGGACGGCGAAGTTTCAACTGACTTTCCAGATTTATGGAGCAAATGTTTTATTAAATCTAAGGTGAAGGGAACAGTGCTGTGTATTCCTAGAGAGAAGAACATGACTAGGTTGTATGTAGAGCTTACTGATAGTCCTTATCACTCCTTATCAAGAGAAGCACAAAATTATGTTCAAAAAGTTTGCCAGGATATCTTTCACCCCTATATCATTGAATGGAAATACATCGAGTGGTTTGGAATCTATAAGATTGGCCAAAGAGTAGCAAGGTCGTTTATGGATCAGAATAAAATATTCTTGGTTGGAGATGCAGCTCATACACATAGCCCCAAGGCTGCGCAAGGAATGAATGTTTCGATACATGATAGTCATAACTTGGCATGGAAGTTGTCATTAGCTACAAAAGGGATTGCTACCGAAGACCTTTTAACTTCCTACGAAGTTGAAAGAAAAAAGATTGGTGAAGATCTTATTAAGTTTGATTCTGTTCATGCCAAAGCAGTTGAAACTGGAGATGTTGTTTCCTTGGCCGAAAACTTCAAGCAAAATGTGAAATTCATCGCTGGTATTGGATGTGAGTATGCATCAGACATTAATATTGGAAATGGAATGGGAAACTTAACTCCCGGTACCTTGCTAAAGCCTTGTAATGCAACTAGATATGTTGATGCGAATCCAGTACAGTTGGAAACGGATATACCTGCTCTTGGGCAGTTCATAGTTTATATTCGGCTAGAAAACACTTTGTCTGAATTTTTAGACCAATTTTCAAAAGAAATATGTTCGTATTTGTGGCTTACAAATACATGGAAGTCAGAAACGATATCTGAATACGAAGAAATTAGAGAAAAAAGGTACCTTCCTTTGTCTAAAGTATTTACTTTCTGCTTGATAACAACATCAGATAAATCTGAATTTGAAATAAATAATTTGCCAGAATTATACCGGAGTCATAATTGGACTGTGTATCTTGACAATAAAGATAAAATATCACCTAGTTCTGTCTGGGGTCCTGTACCTAAATCTAGTGCACAGTTAGTAGTGGTGCGACCAGATGGTTATATTGGTACTATGTCAAACTGGAACCTTGATGAAGGCAACCAATGTGCTACTTCTATCAAAAAATATTTCGATAGACTGTTAAAGATAAATTGGATTAATATATAAAATATACAATAAACATTAGGACAATATTCAAAACTATTTATGATGCCAGAATGAATAAACTACGTATACTAAGCTACTCAGTCTGCGAAATCTTCTTCAATACTTGATAAGCTTGATAAACGATCTCCCATCGAACATGAAGTAGGTGGCCTGCTATCGTTATTATTATCGACGAACAATTTATAGAGTTTGCGAGGATTCTACATCTGTCTGGAGTTGAGCTTGTAACCTCAGTTAAATAATACTTCATACGAGATTGGGTACTCCAGCTATCCAGCTCATGGTCTTCAAAATCAGAGGTGCTCGTCATGTTAAAATAGCCCCAGAACGTTAATGTCGCGATGTATAGACACCACTCATAATGGAACGAGCCATCTACTTCCCAATCATCTAAATTCACTAGTCCCTCACGCAACAAGTGGGCTGCATGCCAAACAGCCTTTTCTGCATCACTCGCACCAGAAATCCACTTCTCAATTGCATTGTAGGAAACCCTTCGGTTTGTATCTGTTACTTCATGTCCGAGTATATGGCTTGCCCCTGCTATAACTTGTAGATCTAAAATATTAGTCCATAGTACTATGTTTGCACAATGATATACAGCATTTTGCGCCGTGATATATTTAATAAACGATTGCTGTTTAGAAGTGACTTCTAGAGACCTGAGTGTGCTCTGGGAAAATCTATCAAAATCTTCTTTCCAGAAGCTGTACGCTTTCGAAATTTTCGATTTCCAGGCCGATGGATCAATTTGAATCCCAAGTGAAGTTTCATCTCGTCGCTGCATATCCCAAAATATTGCCAGGAGACCATGTAGGATAAGGACTCGCGAGAAGGCATTTAACTCAGTATCTGGACTGGTACAATTCAAATACTTTTTAAGCATCTTAAGAAAAATAACGCTGGGACGTTGTTTCCTGCGATGAACTATCCATTCATCGTAGCTAGGAGAATCCCATAATATTTCGTCACAAGGTAGTGCACCTCTCAGTTCAAAAGCAGACATGCATAACGTTTGCGAAAATAGCGTTGCATGTTGAACATCCCACATAAATGATAAATATGCCAATCGCTTCATTGATTCCAAATGGACCCATTTTTCCCAACCTTTATCGTCTAAAGCCTCATCTTCTTCAGAATAAGAAGTCTCAGTAACTGCTTCACACCCACTTCTTCTTATCAAGTTTATTAAAAGACCATGGAAAAGATGTGACATGTCATGTTGCTTCATTCCAGCCCGGCTTTTCCCAAACACTTCAATCAAGAGAGTTGCCTGAAGTACCCAAAGTTCTGGTTTGGCATGAAAGAACGAGGAGCTAACCAGTATACCTCTAAGTACATCATGAATTCTAACAGCCATTTTATGAGCTTCTTTAGATGAATAACTCATACCAAGTAGTAAAATACAAGTTAATAATAATGGGTGTACTTTTTCGGGGTCAAACGTTGGCCAGTGTAATAGAGGATATGTAGTATTGAAATATATGAAAAAATGATTCAAGAAACCTTGTAAAGCTTCTTGAGATAGAAGCGGATCGGATTCTGTTATTTTGGACTCAAGGTTATCATTTTTTATTGCGTCTAGAACTAATTTTAGAACGCTATAACGACTTTCACCTGTTAGTTGTGGCAAATAGTTTTCAACTGAAGAGGGCAAGCATGGTCTATAGTCGACTTCATGTGAACATGGCATAGCGGATAACGTAGAAGAACCAATATTAGGATCAATAACTTGTAATATTCCAGGTGTTGTTGTATTTCTATTTTCATCCGAGCTCTGAAATCCCTCAAAAATCCAGTTATAGTCTTTAAGGGTCGTAAATGGCATGGTAAATGATGAGGCAGTATCTGGAGCAAATGTATCATCTTCAAAGTCTAATCTATTGATAGATTTCAGTTGGTAATTAAAATCTGTGAATAGCTGTTCACCAGCGCTACTGCTACTGAGATCAATACTCTTGATACTGGACGTCGCAGATGTACTATGTGTTCTGAACGCTAGCAGGGATACAGGAGATATCTGTTGGCTGCTTGGACTATGAGATGATAATCTGGCTGAAGAATCACTGGAGGAACAGCTGGTATGGGCTTTTTTTCTTTCTGTCTTGCTATCTTCTAATGTCTTCACAATAATCTCTGATTCAGGTATATTTCTTTTTCGGTTTCTTGTAACCAAGATGCCTAAGCCCTCACCTCCTGCTTCTTTATCTTTTTCTTCGTGACGCCTAATATGTCTTTGTAAGAGATCGTCTCGGGAGAATAAAGACGAACACCTAGGACATATAAATCGAACGTTTTGGTGATTCAATTCGTGCCGTTCTAAATGCTCTTTCCGTTTAAATTGCTTATCGCAGCCGTTAAATCGGCAACAAAATCGCTGTACCTTAGGACTGGTCATAATTACTATCTGACTTAAATTGTAGAACTACTTGAGATGTAAGTGGTAAAGATACTGAGAGCTTTTTCCAGCTTAGAACATTCTTGTGAAAACAAATATATTCCTAATTGACTCACCAGTGATAGCGGTAAGGGCGAAGCCTGAATCGGATGAGATTCAGTAGAATAAATCTATGAAGTGTACATGTACAATACATATCCTGCCCGGACATTTACAAATTATGCCAGATCATACATTAAGGATTATTTTTGATTTGTCTGGTTGGTGCAGGTTTTTGGTTGATAGGACGTAACCAAGTTCCTAAGTAGGCAAATATTTCGGCTGATGGTTGCAGATAAGTAAAGTGGGGAAAGGGATTCTTTGTTATCAGCAACCACCCACTTTACTCAACGCTACATGCAGACGGTTCTTCTTAAAGCGAAATCAGCAACAATAAAAACTATTGACTTTTGTTACTGGGCTTGAATCGAACATGCACAATTATAATGATAAGTGGGTGAGGTTCAAACCATTATAAAGACAATTTTAAAATGCAGGAATCCATTGTTCATTTCAATATAATTATAGTCACGGGAAAATGGTGAAGAAAAGTAAGTAGCTAGCAGCAAGGACATGATAGATATCCATTATTAATTTTCAGGAGTTTTATGCTGTTATGGTGTTGATATTGATGCAGTTGCTGGCTGGCTTGGGTCATATGGTGGTGAGGATTCGGTGAATGATATTTCTAGGGGCCTATGGGCCGGACATATTGGAGTCCCTCGTATGTTGAAACTTTTCGAAAAGTACAATATCAAAGCTACATGGTTTATTCCTGGACACTCGTTGGAAACATTTCCTGATGAATGTGCTCAAGTGAGAGATCAGGGTCATGAAATTGGTTTACATGGTTACTCACATGAGAACCCATCCGACATGACTTTTGAACAACAAAAAGATGTGTTGGATAAGACATTTAAGTTACTGACTGAGTTTTGTGGAAAACCGCCAAGAGGTAGCGTAGCCCCTTGGTGGGAAACCTCGGAAGAAGGTGTGGAACTGCTGCTAAAGTACGGAATAGAATATGATCATTCAATGAGCCACCATGACTGTCAAGTATACTGGCTTAGAACAGGAGATACATGGACCAAAATAGATTACACCAAGTCAGCAGAAACCTGGATGAAACCATTGGTTCGAGGAAAAGAAACAGGATTAGTTGAAATACCAGGATCTTGGTACATTGATGACTTACCCCCTATGATGTTTATCAAGAATTCTGCCAACTCTCATGGATGGGTTAACCCTCGTGATATTGAGGATATCTGGAGAGACCATTTTGATTACTTTTATCGGGAATACGACGAGTTTGTCTTCCCAATAACTTGCCATCCAGATGTTTCAGGACGCCCTCACGCATTGTTGATGCATGAGAGGTTGATTGAGTATATCAATAAGCACGAAGGAGTAGAATGGGTAACATTTGAACAAGTTTGTGACGATTTCAAAGCAAAATGTCCACTCCCTGCTGGAGCTCAAAAATAGAACTACAACAGGAAGTCTGGTTGTGATCGGGCTGATTTAAATAGCTAATGTATTCAAATTTCAATATTTTGCGAATTATAGCTTTGTAATCAAACATTACACTTACACTGTGTAACTACCATAATCAATATGAAGAGTAAAGCATTGGACATTCTCGAAATGACATAGACCTGACAAGGACATATCACGTAAATTACATAACAAGACGCTATCTTTTTACTGTAAATATACATGAAATTACCTCTAACTATGTATTATTATTAATATGTTAGTCATTTGATTTAAATGAGGCTTAAATAAAGGCCATATTTTACATACGAGGAAAATAAACTTTTACCGAAATAACTTTACAGACCTTTAGACTAGGCTTATCTGAAGGGTATATTTCTAGTAAATGGATCTCTGCAAGTATTTTGTGCATAAAAGATACTGTAGTACTTCTGACGTAACCCATTTTTTTTTAAAAAAAAACAATTATTTCTATAACCCCACTTTTGTTGATACTTCCCACTTTCGACACCCACTATGCCCAATTTAACCACCTACTTAAAAGCATGATATTCCGTTTCTTCTAGATCAATGAACATGACTATGGTATCAGTATCTGAGTCAATTGTATTTTCGCCTCTGAAGCTGGGATCTGTCCTTCTTCAGCACCGGGTAGTTATGGCCCCGTGTACCCGGATGCGAAATGAAGAAATCGAGCCTGGAGTATACTGCCCTTCACAACTTAATGTTGAATATTATGAGCAAAGAGCTTCTAAAGGAGGTCTTATTATAACTGAGGCCGTCGATATCAGTAGATATGCTAGTGGTTACCCAGGTGTTGCGGGTGCCTATAGTGAAAAACAGATTCAAGGCTGGAAGAAGGTTACCGATGCAGTTCATGCTAAAGGGGGCTTTATCTACTGTCAACTATGGCATGTAGGACGAGCATGTGTCGATAAACAAATTGATGGAAATCAACCAGTATCATCTACTAGCACCCCAATTAAGGGAAACAGTTTAGTTGAGGGACGCCCATTCACCGACTCACCTCCAAGACCTTTGACAAAGGAGGAGATAGAAAGTATTACACAAGATTGGGTATCTGCTTCTCGTAAATGTGTTGAACAAGCTGGGTTTGATGGTGTTGAAATACATGGTGCCAACGGATACCTTTTAGAGCAGTTCCTTCATGATAATATTAACAACAGAAGTGATGAATATGGTGGAAAGCCTTTTGAAAATCGTGCAAGGTTCCCTCTCAAAGTTATCAGAGAAGTCGCTAAGGCAATTGGCCCCGAGAGAACTGGTGTGAGGTTATCGCCTTATAATTACTTTCAAGATACTAGAGATTCTGAGCCCAATGCCATGTGGTCATATTTGTGTGACAAGATAATTGAGTTAAAAGATGATCTTGGAGGGGATATTTCTTATGTTCATATGATTGAGCCCCGTTTTGATGAAATCCTCAACGAGGACGATAAACTACAGTCTCTTGAAAAGAGTACTTTAAGTGAGAATTTTGATCTTAATATATTCAGGAAATTTTTCTTGGGAACTGAGACACGATTCATCTGTGCCGGGGCCTTTAACTACGATCGGGCTGTATCAAAGCTGGAATCCGATGAAGCGGATGTTATTGCATTTGGAAGACACTTTATAAGCACTCCAGATTTGGTTCATAGATTCAAAATTGGTGCTTGTCTCAACAAGTACGATAGATCTACCTTTTATGGTGCTACACCACCCTCGAAAGGCTATACCGATTATCCTTTTTTAACATAGATAAGACACATAATTAAATATACGTTTCCCATATTTGAATGTATTATCTTCCTCGATTTAATTCGCAATACTTGGGTGTGTTCTTCTGCTAAAACTACATATAGATATATAGTTATCACATCAATTGTTAAACTTTAACTTATTTCTGACTTATCGCCAAATCTGATAAAATCTTCATGTTACTGGTAAAAGGTAGCTAAGGACTTGATAATAGTTTTCTGCTGTCCATAAGTAATGTACTAACTTATTTCAAAATGAAGTGTAACATACATGTATCAGCTTTCAGGAGTATTAAAGTTAGTGATAATTTATGAGGATGGGTTACTTACTTCCCCACTATAACTTCTGATGTCCCACATAAGTTCCCCACTATATGTCATTCGGTTAAGCAACCAATAATAAAATGATTTTCAGCTGTTAATATATTTATATATATCGTGATTCCTATTAATAAAGTAACAAATTTTTAACCAAATATTCAATTAATAATGGTTAATGAAAAGATATCAGTAATTATAATTGGCGCAGGCTTGGGTGGATTGGCTGCTTCAATTTCGATTGCCAGCGGTGGTCGTCATTCTGTCACCATTCTTGAGCAGACTTCGGAACTGAGCGAAGTTGGAGCAGGAATCCAGGTTCCGCCAAACTCTTCCAGAATATTGAAAGATCTGAACTTATCAGAAAAAATGAATGCGGCATCTATGCTTCCTGGGACCATGTACCTTCGAAATTATAAGACCGGTTCAGTTTTATCGACTCAGCCTTTAAATCCTTGTTTTTCGCATTTATATGATGCTCCTTATTGGCATATTCATAGAGCTGATTTCCACAAAATTCTTGTTGAGGCTGCTCGTGAGCAAAATGTTAATATCATTCTTGGTCAAAGAATAAAGTCTGTAGACTTTACAATGAATTCTGTGATGACCGAAGAAGGAAGGGTGTTCAGTGGAGATTTAATAATTGGTGCAGATGGTCTGAAATCAGTAACACGGGGTTTCATGACTGGTAATACCAATTTGGCCTATAACACTGGCGATTTAGCCTTTCGGATGTTAATCAAAGCCGAAGAAATAGAAAAACACAAGGAACTCCAATTCTTGTTAGAACCGAATTTGAATTTCTGGCTTGGACCAGATATGCATACAGTTGTTTATTTGTTGCACGAAGGAAAGTATTGCAACGTTGTCGTGATTGCTCCGGATAATCTGCCAGAAGATATCAATATACAACCAGCTAGTCGTGATGAGTTGGAAACCGTATTCAAAGATTGGGACCCTGTATTTCACACATTAATCAAATTGTCTGAATCTACTAGTAAGTGGAGACTGCAAAATTCTAAAGAGCTGGATGCTTGGGTTCATCCAACAGCTTGTTTTGCTCTTCTTGGCGATGCATGCCACGCAACTTTGCCATATCTGGCTCAGGGAGCTGCTCAAGCAGTTGAAGATGGTGCAGTTCTGGGTAGGCTCTTAAACCATATGACTTCAAAGAGTCAATTGCATGACTTATTGGAGGTATATGAAAATATTAGAAAGCCAAGAACAACCAAGGTAGTTCTTAACTCCACGGATATTGGTGTTAATATATATCATCTTCCTGATGGACCTGAACAAGAGCGGCGAGATATTAAGCTATCCATCCACCCTCCAGTTATAGGTTGCCCAAATAAGTTTGCTGATCCAGAATTTCAGAAGTTTTTGTACTCTTATGATGCATTCAAAGAGGCAGATCAAGCATGGCACTCTTATTCAGAGTCTAAGAATTGAAGATAATTAGGAGGTCAGATATACTCTTATTCAATAGCTTTCATTCATGTATTAATTATTTACCAGTTTCACTAAGTAGTTAACTAGCAGCCTTGCAAAATATATGACATTTGATATTTCTTTTTGGTAATTTACGTTCCCTAATATAGCTTATATTTAATTATTTTACCTTGGATATATGTTGAAGGCAGTGCGTAGTTTTTCCCTTTGATAATACATTTATTGAAAAATCTAAGGCAAGACTTTCAGTTCGTCACCAGTAGCATTTGATACATATTCAAAGATATTGCCTCCTATATCTAATGATTCGTCAGTTTCTTCTTTTCGATAAGCAGTAACAATGTAAAGGGTGTTTTTATTAATTCCTCCAAAGGTAACACAAGTAGGATATCTGCTTGGTAGTAAGACAGTTTTCATAACAGTTCCAGTAGGGCTAATCTTCTTAATAGACCCACCACCATACATAGCTATCCAAAGGTTTCCGTCTGTACTTAATATTAGTCATATGTTCAACTTTAATGATCATCGACACTTACTCAGAAACCATTCCATCAGGCATATCATTGGTACCACTACAGTCAAAAAGGGTTTTTAAGGCACCAATCGTGCTCTCTGTACTGTTATAAGATGTACAATAAACTTTTTGAGCTACAGAGTCGTTGATATACATCACATTACCCTGTGGATTCCAGGCCATACCATTTCCACATCCTAAACCGACATAGTGGCTCTCGCATATCCCAGATATAGGATCATATTTCCATAAATTTCCTAAAAATTGGTTTGAGTCCCCTCTAGTTTTTATTCCATTCTTCAAAGCCTTCACATCAAGCTCAGATATCCAAACTTTTCCATTCTGATCAATAGCAATATCATTGACTCGACGCATAGACTCTTGTGATTCCGGAACCAGCTGCTTCAAAACCTCTACTTCTCCACTATATCGATCAAGATAGCCTATACCATGATAATATAAGCATAAATAGGAATCTGTTCGATTGCTTCTGAAAGCTATTGCCGTAATAGATTTTTTGAGGTTAACGGTTTCTAATCGAGGCATGCATTTTCTATCTGTACTTAGAATATGTAAAGCCGGAGGTTTGCTGTAAACATCTACATAATGAAGTGTTTTATCTTTAGAGTTATATATAATTCCCTCTCCCAGGTTTAGAGGATTTATATGTGTATAATAAGCGGTCTTTATTATATGAATAGGTTCGCAGTGATCCATACTAAAATGATCTATTGGGAACTTTGAGTAGAATATACAGAACATGAGTGTAATAAATTAGTAACTATGTTTTTATAATGTTATATCCAACTGGTCTGAGATACGGTGGGTAAAATTCTCAATTCCCAAGCTAAGTGGGGGTTGTGAGGGTGTGTCTAATCGCTATCTATCAGTTATCAATCCACTCTTATGGGACGAGTCTAGCCAGATTCATCTCTTTCAAATCTGTTGCGTTTAGGTGGGCTTTCAAAATAGTATAGTTAGAGTTACAGTTATATCTTATGTCTGTTTCTTTAGGAAGATATTCGCTTGCTGATATATCGCAATGATAGTTGTGTGCTAGGTTCCCCACTTCACGTCATCAATTAGAAGTTTGGAATGATCCGGATGAATATCCGAGTCTTATTATTAAAAAATAAATAAATAAGAACCGGTTTGAATTAAATTAATATGATCATGCTGATTCAGTGCCTTATAATTTAAATTTTTAAATTTTTTAATTTTGGACGGCATAATATGTTAATAGAATAGGACTTCTATAGAATGTTTCATTTGCTCAGAATTTTTATTCTTTCTAAGGATGAAAATTCAGCCGTACATGAATAGTGTATTTTCTAAAATTCGGCTAGGATATTCTAAGAATAATTGAAAATTTTACATCTTTTTCTAGAATTTCTATGACTTTTTGGTTGATGGGAGAGCAAACGGTTGAATATAGTAATTTTTGAAAAATGGTATTTGCTGAACCCGTTATTTGAGTTAACTGTTAACACAGCTTGAAAAATATGTATTATGTAATCAATATGTAGCTTATTACATAAGCCGCTTCAGACTAATGGTCGATTTATTATTGAATAGTATTAATTTCATGGATTATTATTTCTAATTATCCAAAATCATAAATAGAATATCGGGAGTCCGATAACCAAGCTTCTATTTCGAAGAATAAATTCTTAAAATCTTCTATCATTTTACAATTTGCCCATAACTGCCCAAACAGTCAGACACAGTCTCAGACTCTCAGAGTCAGACTCTAAGTGTCGACAGTGTCGACACCCTTGAGGACGGTCTCCCGGATCGGGCTGGACGCCAAAGCCTGTATGGTATATACTTTTTGAAGAGAGGGGTGATATTCCCTGGTAGAATAAATTTATCATGCTATGTAGTTTGTGGATGAATAAGAGGACACAAAACACAAATTGACCTATTTTAATCTACAGTTAAGTTTGTTAACAAAAATACTGATAATTCTGTGTGTAAGTTAACTTAGTATTAAGTTAATAACTTATTGTTGTCATGAGCTCTAACAGCTAACATGAACAGCTAACTAACGTTAAGCATGATTTGCGCCGCATTTAAAATATGTACATAGAGTGGTGTTACCATGACAACTGACGCGACTCGTGAACCTATGCGTTAGTTCATATAAACAAATTAAATTGGAAGTTATAAGTTTACTGCTTATCACGCATTCCATTTAATATATCGTATTGAAACACCTTTGGAATGGTTCGGACAGTAACTTCTCATAGGAATTCGGGGCCAAATGCTGCTGTAAATAATAATAGCAGCAGTAAGGCCCAATCGAGTTTACATCGACGACCAAGAGTTATTCAAAACAGCGACGAAGAGTCTGAAGAAGAAGGAGATGATATGGTAAACAACCAACTAGCAAACACCTCAATACCAGAAGTTATTGATGAAAAGATCCCCATGGTACCTTTAGTAACTTCGACTCCCTTGAAACCCATGTCTACTATCAATAATAATAAACTCCAGGTTGCTCATTTAGAGCCTATTTATGACGAATCAAAGGAAAATATATCTACTTATGAACCGGTCAAAAAGCCTATCACAGCACCCCATCAGAAACCCTTATCAGAATTAGATATCAATAAGCGACGTGAAAACCTTGAAATAGAAAATGCTATTGAAGCTGTTCGAAAGATTTCTATTAACTCACTCTCACCTTCAAAACATAAGTCAGAGCCTCCAAAATACCAACAACGGCTTATGATCCACAAGCTCGTTCTCACAAACTTCAAATCATATGCTGGAAGACAAGAAATTGGGCCATTTCACAGTGTAAGTGTATTTCATCATTTTAATTGTATCTATAATTCTAACAATTTACTAGTCCTTCTCGGCAGTGGTTGGGCCAAATGGATCAGGAAAATCTAATGTTATCGACTCGCTACTGTTCGTTTTTGGATTCCGTGCTAGTAAGATGCGACATAGCAAAGTATCAGCCCTCATTCATAATTCGTCTGCCCATCCAAATTTGAATTCTTGTTCAGTCGAAGTTCACTTCAGAGATGTTATTGACAGCCCAGATGGAACAACAACTACGGTACCTAATACTGAGCTAGTGGTGTCGCGAAAGTCATTCCGCAATAACAGTTCTAGATACTTTATAAACGATTCTGAAAGTTCTTTTACCGAAGTGACCAATTTGCTGAAAGAGCGCGGCATTGATCTTGATCACAAGAGATTCTTAATTCTCCAAGGTGAGGTAGAGAGTATCGCGCAAATGAAAGCAAAAGCCGAGAATGAGAATGACGATGGACTCTTGGAATATTTGGAAGATATTATTGGTACCTCTCAATATAAGAAGCCTATTGAAGACTCTTTAGCAAAAGTTGAAGTACTGAATGAGGATTGTGTTGAGAAATCAAACCGGCTGAAGATTGTCGAGAAAGAGTTGGGAGATCTTGAAGATCAAAAGAATGAAATCGTCGACTATCTTAAGACTGAGAACGAATTGACCATGAAACGTTCTGCTTTATTTCAACTCCTTGCTTACACATCAGCAAAGAAGATTGAACTTAGTACAAAGGTTGTTGAGGAGCAACAGGCCAAGCTTCAACAAGAACTAGAGAAAAATGCTTCCAATATAGATGCTGTAACTGTCCTTCAAAAAGAGTTTACTGAAAAGCAAAAGGAGCTTGATGTTTTGAAGAAAACACTACAGGAAAAGTCCAAAACTCTTTCCAAACATGAAATGGAAAAGGTTAGATTGGAGGAAAGACAAAAGCATCTTGATTCTAAGCGGAAGAAGCTTGAAAAGACTATTGAAAGTGCTAGTCATTCCAAAGCAGAAGCAGAAACTTGGCTTGCAAATTATGCTGAAGAGTCCGAGCAATTAGATAATCAATATAAACAGTTCCAAGTTTCGTTGTTGGAAGAGGCCAAAATTCTTGAGCAAATTCAAGATGATCTGAAGGATAAGACAGCAGTATTTACTGAAGAGATTGAAAAAACTCAAAGAAAATTGGACCCATGGAGAGAGAAGATTGTTGCAAAAGAGTCTGAAATTGCTGTGGCTAAGAGCGAATTAGAGCTGCTACAAGAAAAGAGTAAAGCAGCTGAAGTTGCTCTCCAAGACGCACGAACTTCAGTTGAAGGTATCATGAAAGAAGGCCGTGCTAAGGAGCGAGAAAAGGAGCACCTTCAAAGAGAGATGGAGCATGTAACTAGTCAGATTCAGCTAGGTGAAAATGAATGTTCTGATGCTTCTGACCGACTTAAGAAAATGAAGAAGCAGCTCATAACTAGTCGGCAAAACGTAGAGAATGCTAAGGAATCAGTTACTTCATTTGTATCACAAAACAAGGTGCTAGCTAGTTTGACGAAGTTGAATGATTCAGGAAGAATTCAAGGATTCAGAGGTAGACTTGGTGCTTTGGGTGCTATCGATGCCAAGTATGATATTGCTATCTCTACTGCATGCCCTGCTCTTGACAATATGGTTGTAGACACTGTTGATGTTGGTCAACAATGTATTGAATATCTCAGAAAGAATAACCTCGGAAGAGCAAAGTTCATCTTGCTCGACAAGCTGCCTTCAAGAAATTTGAACCCAATTGAAACTCCTGAAAACGTACCTCGTTTGTTTGACTTGATTACTCCCAAAGCGCCAGAATATGCCCCAGCTTTCTATAGTGTTCTTTTCGATACGTTGGTAGCCAAAGATACTGAACAAGCTAGAAGAATAGCTTATGGAAGAAAGAGATGGAGAGTTGTTACCTTGGAAGGAATGATTATTGAATCTTCTGGAGCTATGAGTGGTGGTGGTCAGATTATGAAGGGCAAGATGAATAGCTTAGTGAGCAAAGCTATATCTGAATCAGAACTCGAACAACTTGTTTCTAAGCAAGCTGAAAGAGAAGCTACATATGACACTGCAGAGAAGACGTTCTTGCAAATGACATCTGCTTTAAAGGAATTGCAAGAAAGAAAGCCTCAAATTGAGCTTGAATTATCTAAAGTCGACTTGGACATTAAGAACCTTGCTAAATCATTATCTTTAGCTAAGCGTCAATATTCAGAGCTGAATAAAAGCTTTAAAGAGAGCAGACCCGATACTGGCAGTATTGAAGCAGCTGAAGCTAAAATTATACAGATAACCAAAGAGCTAGAGCAGTTAAAGAATAAGAGCAAAGGTCTTGAGACAATTATTGCAGACTTACAAGAGAAGATTCTCGATGCTGGTGGTGTAAAGTTACGAATGCAAAAATCCAAAGTTGATGATATTCGAGACAAGATCGAGTTGACTGCTAGTAGGCTATCTAATGGTTTGCTTGAAAAGAAGAAGGCAGAAAATGAGCTGAAGAAGTACACTAGAGCTATCGCAAATGCTGAGAAGGAGATCAACGAATCGACTGAAGAATACGAGTCCTCTGATAAGGATCTCGAGTCTAAACAGAAAATCGTCGATGAACTTGAGAAGGAGGTAGCTCTGTTAACTGATCATCATGAAGAGAAGCTAGAGGCTCTACAAGAGCTTAAGACGGATCTTGATACCAAACAGAAAGATATTGATGATTTGAGATATCGAGAAATTGAGATCAAGAATACCATAGAACAGCATCAAAAGTCCTTGAAGGACGAAGCTCATGCCAAAGATAACTGGATAGGTGAATTAAGACAGCTGAGATTGCATGACTTGTCAGAGCTGCATTCACTTGGTAAGTCTCATTCTAATGATGAAACTCAAGAGGACACACCGGAATCTCAACAACCTCAGTCATTATTTGAATATTCCGCTGATGAACTTGAAGGATTGAATAAGAATGAGTTATCCAAGTCAATTGATCGATTAGAACAGAAAACCCAAGAAGCAAAGATTGATATGCAGGTACTTAAGGACTACAAGAGACGTGCTGCTGAATATGAGGAGCGAAAGCAGATTCTTAACAAATCAGTTTCCGACAGAGATGAAGTTAAGAAGATGTGTGATGATCTTCGAAGTCGTAGACTTGAAGAGTTTATGACTGGGTTCAATGCAATCTCCTTGAAATTAAAGGAGATGTATCAAATGATCACTATGGGAGGTAATGCAGAACTTGAATTAGTAGATTCACTTGACCCTTTCTCAGAAGGTATTCTATTCAGTGTCATGCCTCCAAAGAAGAGTTGGAGAAATATTTCAAACTTATCTGGTGGAGAAAAGACTCTCAGTTCTTTAGCATTAGTGTTTGCTCTTCACCATTACAAACCTACTCCCTTATATGTCATGGATGAGATTGATGCTGCTTTGGACTTTAGAAATGTATCAATTGTTGCTACTTATATCAAAGAAAGAACCAAGAATGGTCAATTTATTGTTATCTCTTTACGAAACAATATGTTTGAACTTGCTAAGCAATTGGTTGGTATTTATAAAGTAAATAACATGACCAAGAGTATAGCTCTTCAAAATAATGATTACATTCATGGCAGGAGCGAATCTAGTCAATCTGATGCTCATACCACCATGAATATCACTCGGGCTGGTTAAAGTGGAAATGTTTTTAATGTATTTATGTATGATTCATGTATAATAATAATAATAACAATAATAATAATAATAATTTTATTTCAAAACGTATTTAATAAAATTCAATTTACATCAATCTTTTATTAACATTGTTATCAGTCTCTTAACACGCTTATAATTGTGGGTTGGGAATAATATTTTCTCCTTACCCCAAAATTAAACAGTGTATACGTTTTGAGCGTAACAAAATTCATAGCTGCTGTTTGACATACTAGCAAATATGTTGAAATTAGGACGAAGCTCCGGAATTCTTTCTGGTAGGCCATTAATGGATATTCCCAGAAGATTTCTATCTACACCTTCTGGTTCTGGCTCTACAGAAAATACTACACACTTTGGTTTTAAGACTGTCCCAACGGAACAAAAGGAAGAACTCGTCAAACACGTTTTTTCCAATGTTGCTTCTAATTATGATTATATGAACGATGCTATGTCTTTAGGTATTCATAGATTATGGAAGGATTACTTTGTGTCTAAACTTGACCCTGGTAAACGGGCTGGTGGACAACCATTGTCTTTTGTGGATGTTGCAGGTGGTACTGGTGACATTGCATTCCGAATCTTAGACCATGCTGCTAAGATTCATGGTGATTTTGAGAGTGTCATGAATGTTGTCGATATCAACCCTGAAATGCTTGCTGAGGGTAAAAAGAGGGCTCAAAGTACTGCTTACAAGAACGGCAATAGAATCAGTTTCAAGGTTCAAAATGCAGAGACTTTGGATGCTATTCCTGATAATTCCCAAGATGTTTACACTGTTGCATTTGGTATTCGTAACTTTACCAATATTCCTGCTGCTTTAGATACTGCCTACAGAGTTTTGAAGCCTGGTGGGGTTTTTGCTTGTTTGGAGTTCTCAAAGTTAGATAACTATGTACTTGACAGTGTTTATCAGGCTTATAACTTCAACATCTTACCCTTAATGGGTCAAATTCTCGTTGGAGACCGAGACTCTTACCAATATTTAGTTGAAAGTATCCAAAAGTTTCCTAGTCAAGAAAAGTTTGCTTCTATGATTCAAGACGCTGGTTTTACTTTGGCTGGTACTGGTTATGAGAACTTATCTTTGGGAATTGCTGCTATTCACACCGGTGTGAAATTGTAAATAGACTTAAAACTGACTTTAATTGTCAGTGAAACTGCTACAATAAGTTAATGTAAATATCGAATTAATATACATATGGATCTAGAAAACCTTAATTATAACTTAAACTGTAAATCGGGCCCTTCAGACTTGAATCGGTTCTTTGGAATCCTAAAAAAATAGCATTTATTTCAGTATATAAGTCAATAAGATCAGAAATTAATGCATATTAAGATGCTACTGTATACTATATTAAATTCTATATACAGTGTAATGAAGGTTTCCCTATTCCATCTCCAAACTGGCTGGTGCTGGTCAGCGATGCCCAGATTAGGCTGAGAACGAAAGTTTTCAGTATCGCCGCACATTTCACCGCCTCCGTTCAACGATCTTCAAGTACAAAACAGTAACCTTTGTCACAAAATCACAGGTGCCAAGAAAAACCGTGGCACAAATGCAAAACTTTGATTTTTGCTTCTTTATATTTATTCACTGATTTGATAAATTGGCTTTTGTGAGCGTTTCGATTCTCAAAATGTATATAGTGAAATTCCGTCAACCTTTGACGAAACTGTCACTCATACGGATCAGTCCATTTCGACCTGCATGTCGAGCTAAATTGGACCTCCTCAACGCCAAAAACTTATTAGTTGGTACGCGAACAATATCCAATTCCCTTGCAAGAGTGGGTCCAATTCCTGGAGCTCCTCCTTTACCATTTGATGATCCCACCGATTCAGATGAAGGAAATCAGAAAGACAACAACAAGAAGGATAAGAGCAGAGGATATGACATACTTTTGAAATGTGTTGAAACGGCTGGTATCATGGTGGCATCGCTGTCTATGCTTGGCTTAGCAGGTCTAATCTACCATAGAACTTATCAGAGCCATGCTCTCACCAAGATGGAAAATGCTTTTGATGATGGAGATCCAGCATTTCAAATGACAATGCATGGTCGAATGAATTCAGCTGGTGAAAGTCCAAGTGGCGGTGACTGGGTAGTACGAGAGCACCAACGAATATTAGAAGATGTAATCGCTGGTCGTATTTCTGGTAGATACTATTTGTTGATTGGTGAAAAAGGAACTGGAAAAACGTCAATGATAATGCAAGCTATGAGGTTGACAGAAGGTAAAGGTTGTACATATTTAGATGCACATGCAGATCCTGAAATCTTTCGAATCAGATTGGGTAAAGCTCTGAACTTTGAGTTTCATGAAGATTATCTCGGTGCATTATTTTCAATTAGAGGACCCAGAGATACTACCGCTATTTTAGATATTGAGAGAGCTTTCCATACTTTGGAGAAAGTTGCTGTTCGATATGTTCAAAAACACAATCGACCACTCGTCCTGATTATTAATTCTGCCCATCTAATTCGAGATGATCAAGAGGGGAGAAACCTGGTTGAATTACTACAACAAAAGGCAGAAGCACTCAGTGGAGCAGGACTGGTGACAATGGTTTTCAACAGTGATGATTATTGGCTTTATGAACGTTTGAAGAAGCTTGGAACTCGTCTTGAAGTGTTAACTATTAACGATTTCTCACGAAGCCAATCTATCCAAGCTTTGAAAGCAGCCACTAGAAAATTTTCAAACCAGCCTATTAACGATGAAGTTGCCAATGCTGTGTATAACCTCATTGGTGGTAGACCCCAACACTTGGCAGCTGTTGCTGCTAAACCAGATATAATTGCAGCTTGCCACGAGTTAATTAATAAAGAGAAAACCTGGTTCTTGAATCAATGTGGTTTATTAGGTGAAGATATGGATGATGATGTTATGGAAAGTGGTAAATTCTCTACCTCTGCAATGTTCTTAATGAAAGAGCTTGTAGAACTTGATAACAAAAGGTTAAGGAACTTGAATGCTGATAGACTCAGTGTTGAAGATCATGAAATCCCCCGTATCCCCTTATGGAGAGCTCGTCAAGTTATGACAAGGCCAGACTATATCGAACAATATGATAACTTAAATATCTTTACTATTGATTCAAAGTCACGCGTTAAAGCAGATTCTGTAGTTATGATGAAAGCGTTTCACGAAATTGCTTCCTTGCCTGGATTTGATGAATTATTGGAAGAGACTGCAGACAGAGTTGCTGCTATTGAGAGTCTCGGAAGAACCAGAGAACTGGTCGCTAAAGATCTCGTTCTAAATGGCAAGTACAAGGTTACTAGAGGCAAGAATGAATTTATTATTGATCTCCAACAAGCTGAAGAAGAAGAAAATGATTGTGATGACCATCAAGACCATTATGCTTTAGATTCTCTGGATGAACATTACTTCTGGAAGCAGCGTGCGGAAAAATACAAAAGGTCCAAAAAGACCTTAGAAACTTTAAAATAATAATTAAGAATAATATTGTACAATATGCTAATAAATAATAATAAAAATAATAAAAAAAATACAAAAAAAAATGATACTTAAAACAGCTTTCGAAATGAATTTGGGTCTGTAGCTTTGGAAGCATTCTGGATTTTTCGATTTTGCTGTTGAAGTCGTGAACGCTGGTGAGCAATATCACTTTGCTGTTTGGATTTAACTTCTTCCATTTGCTTTCTTCGTTCTTCTAATGCAGCCTCAGACCTATTTTGTGCTCTATCATTTAACTGATCAGCAACATCATTCAATATAGCTCTTCTTGTTTCTGAGTCTAATACGTAGTACTTTGGATCATATAATACTGTATCTGGAACATCAGTAGGATCAGAAACATTATTTTTAACCAAGAGATTCTTTAAAAGGTCTTTAAGTTCACCATCAGACTTCTTCTTAAGCATGCCAAACTCTCGGTATAGTCGTTCTTTATCTTTGTCTGATACATCGACATCAAATGATCTGTCAGATCTATATTTTCTCTTAAACTCGACATAAAACAATTTGGACTTGTGCTTCTTACGCAAGAATTTGAGATATCGAATTACTGGATCCGAGTCTAATTCTATTTTCTGTTTTGGTTCTGCTTTTTCGGCATTTCTCTCTTTGATTTTTGCTGCAGCCCACTCGTCATATGCTTTTGCCCTAGCACTGGAAGAATCCAACAAATCATACCTATCATCATTAATTACTTTTTGAAGCTCTATTTCCCATGTGCTGAGAGGATTTACATTACTACTATCAAGCAATTCATTGAATTGAGAAATGCGCTCTTCCAGACTCAGTTCATCTTCCTCATCTTCTTCACTAAGATCATCGGGATTGAATCCTAAACCAAGGTCTTCATCGTCCTCACTTTCATTCTCTTCCAATGAATTTTCATCTTCTTCATCTTCTTCATTGTAATTATCTTCTTCGTTATCATCGCTATCTTCATCCACAATTTCAATCTTTCTATTAGCAATAACCTCCTCAGAAACCTTGACAGTGGTACTTTGAACAGAGTCCTCCTGCTTTGATGTGATATTAGATTGGTCCTCATCTAACTTCAACCCCCTAGCCTTTGCAATGAGAATGATAATTTGATCACGATCCATTTCCTTGATTTTTTCCAGTATATCGGAAGGAGCATTCCATAGTGACTGCTTCGACTTTATATTATGCACAAACCACCTTCCAGATCTTAAAAACACCATAACCCAATCATCAGCACCATCAATAGCTAATTTAAATCGTGGTCGCACTTTTGAGTTATTTTTACGCAGTCGCTTTCGTTTACTTGAATTTTCTTTGCTATCACGAATTTCAACTTTGGTATTTACATCTTCTAAGACACCTCCTGACACCTCTGCTGGTAAATCTAACTTGGGCCGTTCATATGTTGACTTTTTCGTCAAAGAATTATAATAGTAATAATGCCCAGATGGGCCCAAATGTTGAGTCCATCCTGGAGGTAATTGATCCGACATTTGATCGTAACGAAAGTAATCAGATCAATTAGTATCGAATATTTAAATGTTCAGCCGCGCCTGAACTTGACGTAACATGTATACAGTGTAATTAATTGATAACCAAGATTTAAAGCTCTCAAAACCCTATGCTTAAATTACTCCGCAAGCCCTAGCAAGCTACTGTAGCTACTGTACCTGGGCTGCCCGGCTCAGAAAAGAGGGGCTCAGCAGGTAATAAGAAGAAGCATCCGAACTGTGGGCTTCAGGGCCCCTAATTTAGGCGGGCTGTGAACCAGCCAGTCCTAATTAGCTGCATATGTAAGGCATAAGCTAAATAAATTAAGACAATTCAGCATCACCTGTCCTGTAAACTTAAAGATCACAACGGTTGTTATTTTGAGCCCAATAATAAGGATGAAATTAAGAATCGAAAAGGGTATATTTAAAGATGAAAATGATCGAACAGTTATTCTTAGAGGAATAAATGTGGCCGGAGATTCCAAGTTCCCATTACCAGCCAGTGCGGGAGATGACGATTCTTCGGGAATGGTGATAGTTGAATCAGGACCAGACGGAAGTGCTAAATCTTTTGTTCCTGATGGGTCTTCATATGTTGGTACACCATTCAGTTTGGAAGAAGCGGATACTCATTTTGAACGACTAAAAAGGGCAGGGTTTAACTGTGTACGATATTTATTTACTTGGGATGCGCTGGAGCACAAAGGACCGGGGATATATGACGACGAATATATCGAATTCACAATCGAAATCCTAAAAAAGCTGAGCAAATACAATATGGTTGCATTTATGGATCCTCATCAAGATGTTTGGTCTCGATTCTCTGGAGGCTCTGGTGCTCCTCTTTGGACCTTCCATGCTGTTGGATTAAACCCCGATACATTTATGGATACCCATGCAGCCATGGTATATGATGGAGATGTTGTTCCTCCGTTGAAGATGCTCTGGGCATCAAATTATCATCGATTAGCATGTCAAGTTATGTTTACATTGTTTTTTGCTGGTGAGCATTTTGTACCTAAATGTCAAATCAATGGTACAAATGTTGGAGTTTATCTAAGGCAGCGGTTTTTTGATGCTGTCAAATACTTCGCTGACAAAGTTAATAACACTCCTGAATTGAATAACATAATTCTTGGATGGGAATCTATGAATGAACCTGGTCATGGATTAATTGGATACCCGGATATAACTAGTTTGCCAAATGACCCAGAACATGTAAAGTTAGGTACTGCACCAACGCCTTATCAAGCGATGCTTCTTGGCAATGGCCAACAACAAACTGTAGAAAATTGGATTTTTACTGGATTGGGTCCGAGAAAATATGGTTCTACAACTATCATCCCAAAACAATCCGCTTGGTTATCCAGTTCCCAAGGTAAACTTTTAGATAGTCAATATGGATGGACTAGAAATTGGGAAATTGGGTGTGTTTTCAAGTTGCATGGGGTTTATGATGATGTTAGAGTACTTAAAAGAAATTATTTCACAAAAGATATAAACGGAAAACCTCTTCAAAGCCATGCATTTGTAGAAGAGATATTCGTGTCTCATTGGTTGGAGTATGAAAAGCTGATCCGGTCTGTTCGAAAGGATTGGATTGTCTTTATGCAAACACCTGTTAATAACCGACCGCCGGACTTAAAAAGTAGAGGAATCATTCTTGATGAGTCTCATACTGTTTATACACCCCATTATTATGATGGTTTGACTTTAATGCTTAAGCGATGGAAACAATTTAATGTTGATGCTATCGGAGTAATGAGAAATCACTATTTTTCACCAGTCCAAGCAGTTCGACTTGGTGAAAGATCAATCCGAAATTCTTTCTGTGATCAGCTAAGGTATATAAAGGAAGAAGGAAAACTGCTTATTGGAGAAAATATTCCTTGTCTAATGTCAGAAATCGGAATCCCATACGATCTGGATGGCAAGAGAGCATACAGTACTGGGAATTATTCATCACAAGTTCGGGCTATGGATGCTAATATCCATGCTCTAGAGGAATCACAATTATCATACACTTTATGGGTTTATACTGCATGTAATTCACATGCGCATGGTGACTATTGGAATGGAGAAGACCTTAGTATCTGGAGTCGAGATGACGAAGTCAAAGGTATAAATGAAGGTTTTAGAGCAGCTGAAGCAGTGATTAGACCGACGCCATTTGCAGTAGATGGTTCAATAATTTCATATGGGTTTGATATTACTAAGGCCCAATTCTCACTAGTGCTTGACTGTGTCAAAAACTCTGGAACCACCGAAATTTATATCCCGGGATATTACTTCCCAGAAGATAGGACCGGTGTTTCTACGACATCAGGAACTTGGAAAATAAAAGACAATCTATTAACATGGAACCATTCAAAAGGCAAGCAAACTATTCGATTGAGAGGAGTACAAAAATCAGTTGACCCTGCTTGTGTTATTATGTGATATAGGAAGAACATTATAATAATTTATTTACTGTGTATTCTCAAATGAAAACAAATAAACCAGTCTAATATCATAAATACCTTTCATTTTCAATTAAAATTATACTATACTATACAAGATCACCCACATTCAAAATCTCCAACTCTGTAGACCTTCTATGCTATACCATTTAAGTAGAAGCTTGGAAGTAATCAGCCATCTCAGCGTCAAGCTCTTCAAGAGTCTTCTTGGGTCTTTTAGGAGCCCTGGCCTTGGCAGTCTTGGCCTTGACAGCAGCCTTAGGGCCCTTAGAACCCTTGGCAGACTCAGGTTTGGCCTTAGCCTTGACCTTAGCAGGTTGAGCTTTGGGAGCAGAGGTAGATCTAGGACCCTTGGGGGTAGGAAGGCTCCTATAATTCAGTTAGATCAATTCGTTAATTTTGGCAATCTCATAGTAACTTACAGTCTTTGAGACAAAGTTTTCTTAGTAGGATCAATGATCAATTCCACCTAAATGTTAGCGTGTACATTACGATGTCAAGAGTTGTAATAACCCACCTTAATAGTCTTAGCGCCGTTGTCAATGGAAGTTCCATTGAATCTTTCAACAGCCTTGGCAGCATCACCAGAGTTCTTGAAGGAGATATTCATAATACCTGTTCGTTGTCCCTTGCTGTTGTAAGTGGCAACGACTTTACTAATGGGGCCAATTTGGGTACTAAAGTAGTTCTAAATTGTTGGTAACCGTCCAATAAATAAATAATAAATAAATAAATAATAAATAATGCCCACACGGAGTAAATAGTAAAACCAAAAAGTTTCGATAGGCTGTGCCTTTACAAACAAATGTTGACTATTGAATTGCGGAATAGTGCGAAACAAGACGGAATTAGAAGACAGAGTCGATGTGTTCATTAAAATCACAACCACGACTTAAGAGCATGCTCGCAAACATCAGAGTCAATCCGAACGACGTGACTTTGCATCTCAAGATACCAGTGTATAAATAAGACATTAACACTTGCTAGCAATAATGATTGTATCACTCGTTGGTGCTCAATCTAAGCGCTCAATTTATTCAACTTTACCTTGTCAAGTTTCGCTGGTTTTAGAACTAGGCATTTTTATAATCTATCTTTATTTGATATCAGTCTTTTAACTCGCAATGTGTTGATGAAAATATAATTCTAGTCAATGATGGAGAGCAGAACTGAATTCCCTTTAATCAATTCCCTTTAATTATACAGTGTCATAATAAAGAGTAGAGAACTGTTCACCCAATTTCAAAACTGATATCATGAAGTATAAACATAGAAATAAGCCATTGTCTAATCACCCTATTCAGACAATATCAACGATTATGGATACATCTGAAGGTAAAAAAAGAATACAACCATACCAAACCTCTTTGAATCTTGCTACCGCCCACCGTCAGGGGATGCAAACAAATTCAAATATGCTTTTTAACATACCTTAACAGAAGTCTCATCAATATCTGTTGGCTGTAAGCAGAGGTTGGTTAGTTTTTATATACTAATAATAAATATCAACTTAAAAAAGAAATTTTTTTCAGAGAGAATGTGCGCGATATTCTAGCCAGTCATTGACCGCCCCAAAATAAATTTGTTGATGCCATTTCATCCCGACACTTTATAACGCAGGTATCTCATCTGGTTAAATTTTTCTTTCCTATGCGAGTATTTTTTTTTATTTTGTTATCGTTTTCCTTAACATACCAAGTTCGAAATAATGATCTTGTCGGCAAGATTGGTAGCTTCAGAGAGAGTGTTCAATCCAATAGCATCGGCAGCAGCAGCAGCCTTTCTAGAAGCATTGGATTTAGCTCCAGTAGTCTTAGAAGCAGAAACACTAGTAGTAGCAGGCTTAGCAGATCTAGATCTGGCCTTCACGACACTGGCTTTTTTCACACCACCAACACGGCCAGTTCTTCCTCTTCTAGGTCCTTTAGGCTTGGAGCCAATAATATCATCGAGAGACTTGTCAAGGTTGGAAGACATTATATATATATAGATTATAAACCGGTCAATAAATTCTGCAAAAACCAATGATGTTAAGATTTCAATAACCACAAATGTTCCTTTTAGTGGGATGGAATAGCGATTATCTTATGTTTAAAACAATTGATAGTTAAAACAGAAAGTTGTGAGGGGGCGACTAGCGGTAGATATGTTATGTGGCCGTACCATAGCCGCTGGAATGTTCTTGCTAGGCCAGTACTGCGTATATGTGGTCCCTTAGTATTAAGACGCACGCTAGATCCCACGTACCTCACAGCTAACTTACTGTAGTCATTTACTCCACATCTAAATACATTTAATTTTAACATGTTAATAGTATGGGCTTTGGAACTAGGAGTTTATCTGTAAAATGGTCTTTGTATTTGCTTTATATTTCAGCTAATTGTGGTATATAGGCTTAAAAGATTAGCGTAGTTGTCAGCAGAGTATCCGCCACCAATAGCCATGCCGTTTATTCCATCGTACACTACGTATTAATTCTACTATCTAGCTTTAGTAACTTGCTTTAGTAACTTTAGTATACTTAATTCTACATTGGTAGTTGAAATACAGGATATTTATCACATCCATGAACTTTATTGGCTCATACGTCGACCGTTAAACAAGATAATAAAACCACTTAACAAGTTAATGTAACATTAAGTTTCTGTAACTAGCTATACAAATTGCATACAGACACATAGCTTAACATCATGCCATGCCTCACGCTACCATACCTAGGTACAACATCTTAAGCGGCATTGTCCCATTTACCTGGTTTTGAGCTTATAATACTTGTCTTTTTTTAAAAAGCTATTCTAATTATTCTATATATATCTTAATATTGGGCGAGTTATAATATCACTTATTACAGAATAGTACAAAGTGGAAAAGGGGCATACGATTACTGTACAAGGCAGGAGGTTTCAAAGATCGACGTTGGCCGCATTTTATATTAAAAACTTGCATGTTGAACACGCAGCTTCTCCTTTTCAAAGATTCGCGATGTATCACTCTATCTACCACTTGGATGTTTCGTCTAATATGTAGTGCAACAGTTCGACAGTTGATTAGATCCTTGCAATAACTTAGTTTCCGCCAGCCCTTGTCTTTGAATAAAAAACCAATAAGAGTCAAAGATATCTCTACTTTACCAATTTATTTGTTTAGACTATTTACAGTATAGGGATATGAAGATTGTGAAACACGACACCCCTTAATCGTATCTTATGAATACGCATTATCTTGGGTCCCATGAATTGCATCTAGCAAGATGATCACAGTATGACAGACAATGTATATCTCCGCTATACATATATATTACAAGGTTCCAAGCTCGGGTAGTAGCTTTAGATTGCTGTGGGCTTTGCCAAGTTAAGAAATTCACAGATTATACATGCAGTTGAATTTAGTCCAATTTAGGCTTGTCTACACCAACATCAAAGGTTGTGCAGGGATCGTAGGCCATAATGGCCTCCTGATAGTCCTGAGCTGCTTACTTATTTAACTTAAACAACATCGCGTTTAGACCAATGGATGGTATCCTTGAACAATAATAATTATTTCTAAGTTCTTATATTGAAAGGTCTAACAAGCTTAAAACGGCAGTGGTCCGGATGGCTTATAAGTATCCACTATTCGTCAAAACGAGGTTAGACAGGTTGGTGGTTCTACGTCCATACCCCTGCCCTTTAGTGATATCTGTCGATTTATTACTGGAGTCGGACAGGCTACCCTTTATTGGGATATATTAAATTAGCCCCTGAAACTCTTCCCTAGAAAAACCAAATCTCGAGTTTTTTTTTTTTTTTTTTTTTAAAGTTAACTTTTGTTAACAACCTTCACAGATTCGCCTACCAGTGGTTTTATAAAATTGGCATTTTATGCAAACCTCCGACCTGTTCTCAACTATTGGAAAATAAGAATATAAAAAGTCAAAATTTCTCCCCGCTAACTGTTAATTTTTTACAATTTCATATATTAATTGGGTGCGTGGCTTAAACCAAGAAAGGGTGGTGATTTGGTCCAACATACTTTAGTGGTTATAATCAAACGAGGTTATTTAAACATCTACCTTGTCATTGGTTGCTGCAACTACCGACTTCCTTTTCATATATTGGCATTTATATCTTATCGGTATAATTTAACAAGCTACTTGTAGACTATTGAACTGCCTAAATAGCGATCGATCGATACCATCCAATTGATCACCGCAATATTTCACGCGTTTTCAAGTCATTATTATTCAAGTTTCAGTTGAAACTGAAAACCATCTGCAAACTATTGGCAAAACCTGCCTACGCGAGACTCCCTATGAATAAACGAAAGAAAAGATTCCACCGATAATCTCATATTTTAATTATAAGTTATTTTAAGATTTACACCATTCAAGCACCATTTGCGTTTTTATTTCTTTGACTCACAGCCCGCAATGGCGGACCTGCTAAACTTCCAAAGGCATGTCGAATACGTGCTAACTGCTGAATTCGACATCGATGCAGGACCAACTGTAACATATCAATATCCTGAAGAGATTAAAGGAGACAGACATTTAATGGCCGAACTTATGCTTCCAGATCAGATCCATGCTAGAAGTGAGGATTGGACCATCTTTTTCTTATATCGAAGGATTGATTCTAATATGCTGGAGTACAATGTATTAGATGAAACCGATAAAGAAGCGTCTCAAAAATTCTATGTTTTAAATCTTGTCAATACAAAGTATGATGAAAAGGCAAAGAGAGGTGCTGTGGTAAAAGCCATGTGTATAGTTACCCCTCATCCTTTTTTCCAGGTTTTCAAACCCCTGATGTTATTAGCCCTGGATGATTATTTCAATGCTACCGACATATCATGTCTTCAAAATTTATATGACGTTCTTAATTCCCTAGATCTAACTCGAATGCCTCAATTTACCACTTCTGAACGATTGCTATTAACGTGTTCTGAACACACAAATCTCTTCAGTGAAAAGTTCGATACTATTGTCAATAACAGAGACACTACTAGAAGCCATGGATCTACTTTGTCTAGCGATTCAATTACCACAAATACCACCAGCCCTATAGCAAGTGTTGGTCCTGGATTCCCTACTAGTCCTCAGCACCAGTTACAACATGTACAGCAACCATCCTATTACATCGATCTTAGAAACCAAGGTCAGCGATTATCCAGTACACAAGCAAGGGGACATGCTCGTGACACACATTTTTATAATACCTCTGTTCGTTATAGAACTTTTAACATCCCTATAAAGATTCCAACCGATTATTCGCCCGAATCTGCTGGTGATTTTTCGTTAATTAGACTTATAATGCTTGTCACTTCGATGAATAATCATTTCAACACTGTTCATCCACAGCTAACTATCTACGGTCCCCACACACCACCATTGTTGGTGCTGATTTATGCTTTATTAACTCAAAAGCGTATATTATTTATTGGCCTCAATACCCCATCTAGCGACGTTTCTGAATACGTTCTCGCGTGTTCTGCTCTAGCATCGGGTCGTGGCCTCCTCCGGTCCTTTAGTACAAACTCATTTCCATATACTGATCTAAGCAAAGTAGACGATCTTCTTTCATCGAATGGCTATATTGCTGGTGTTAAAAACCCTGCATTTGAGCACCACCCTAGCTGGTGGGATTTAATTGTAGATCTAGAACATGGAACTATGAAAATATCTCCAGAGATCGGATCTCCTGCTTCGTCTCATAATAGGTTGTCGAATTCTTCTTCTTCAAATCTTTCAAGTGTCCAAGGTATTGTAAGTCCTAATATTCAATATTCTATCCCTATTGGCCATGAAGATCAATCATTTGTAGATGATTTGAAAAAAATGGTTACAAATCACTATGGTGAAACTTCAGTACGAACCAAATGTCAACAATATATCCGGCGGTTTATCAGGATCTCAACAAACTATGAAGAAACCAAGTATGGAGCTACCAATTTATGGCCATCTGCAAATGACCCCAATTATAAGGTGGTTCCAGGATATGGTTATATATGGGCTAGTGAAGAACAAAAGAGAAGTGATTTTAATATATATGCTGCTGCTATAGAAGGTTGGCGAGCCTCGAGGAGTTACAAACATTATATTGAAGACCAAAGACATATTTGGCCTCGACCTCCAAAGTCTGTGATTGACTATGAATGCTTGCTGGATCGTCTTCGATTACAACAATTATCATATGAAGAATCAGCCATAGTGTTTGATACTTTATGCTCACATGCTCAAGACTATGATGATATTAATCTATTACTTGCCGCCTTATCATCTTCAAATAACTTGTTTTATCTTGCTCTGGGTCTTTTCCATCGAGACATCAGTATCAGGTTCAGCACCGTGCGCCTATTGCGTAGAATTGAGGATCATTCTGCAGGTAAGCTTTATTTTCCTTCTATTAGCCGGTTTCAACGTTTGGCATATGACAGATTACTTGGTGAACTCGGAAACAATATTCACCCTTTTGTTCCTGAGATCGGGGTGCCCTTTTAATGTAGTGATGTTTTGTTTTATTTTGCAGTTACGAATTTGTTTTTGTGATGTATCTAGTTTAGTTTATATATATAACTAGTAGTTTAATGCCTTTGTCATGATCTTTTTAGCAAATTTAATGTCTTTGGAGACACGCACTGAACATTAGCGTGTGAGGTGCGCGTGTATAGTTACAGTGTACACACGGCTGTGGATTCTTATTTTTACAGAAAGTTAACTTGCATACAAGTGAGGTTTTCAACTTTAGATATATAATATTGGCAAAGCGCGTTGTATTGACTCAATTGTAGATGAGCTGATAATAATGTCTAGAGCTACTATAAATAGCAGTAGGCCCAAGGCTTCGGTCAAGTCTGGTCCTAAAAAGAAAGGAGGTAGCTCGTCTAAATGGTACCTACAAAACAGAGTAGTCGTGACATTTGCTATACTAATGCGAGTAGTCAATCTACTATGGGGATTATATCAAGATGCCAACATGGAATTGAGGTTTACAGATATCGATTATTTTGTATTTACAGATGCATCCAGATTTGTTTCTGAGGGAGGCTCGCCATATGAGAGAGAGACGTATCGTTATACCCCCTTGTTAGCCTGGCTTTTACTTCCAACCACTTGGTGGTTTTTTTCATTTGGCAAAGTTCTCTTTGCTGCCGGCGATATTATTGCTGGCATGTTAATATTAAGAATATTCAAGTATAGGCAAGTTCCTGAAGATAAAGCTGTTCTTTACAGTACGGTTTGGCTATTAAACCCAATGGTTAGTACCATTAGTACCCGTGGATCTTCTGAAGGGTTACTTGGTGCTATGGTAATATCCTTTGTATGGGCTGTCTACGCAAAGAAGTTTGTTGTTGGAGGTATATTAGCTGGAGTTGCTGTTCATTTTAAAATCTATCCTATTATATATATCCCCACTATTATTTGGGCGATGGATGATTCCAGCAACTTTTTATCTCCTCGGTTCTATACTAGAGATCGATTGATATTTGCAATTACTAGTTTGATTTCTTTTGTTGGTCTTACTGGAATCATGTACTATATATATGGATATCCATCTTTACATCATTCATACTTGCATCATTTGTCGAGAATTGATCATCGACATAACTTTTCTCCCTACAGTACTTTGCTTTACATGTCATCATTCCCTGAGGCATTAAACTCAGTGCCAGTTGAACTACAAATGGGCCAATTCTCAATTCCTATTCCAAAGCCAGAATCTTGGGCCTTTTTACCACAGTTGGCTCTTTCTGGAGTTATCATTCCTATTGCATTTGCTCGTAGAGATATTGTGAAAACACTATTTTTGCAAACATTTGCATTTGTCACATTCAATAAAGTTTGCACATCCCAATATTTCATGTGGTATATGGTTTTACTACCTTTCTATATTCCTTCATTAGTTTCATCTGGCCGGGTATTTGTGAAGATATTGGCATTGGTTTTATGGATTGCTGCACAGGCACTTTGGATTCGTCAAGGATACTTATTGGAATTCCTCGGGGAATCTACCTTTTATCCAGGCCTTTTCAATGCTACAATGATATTCTTTGTTGTAAACTGTTGGGTTCTTGGAATATTTATAGATGATTTGTAAAAGCAAAAAATAATTATTATAAAAATGTATATTGAATTTGTGATCAAAAAAAAAAATAAATATATACATATAACTTAACATATATACTGTTATAATAGAATAGGTTAATTAAAGTTATCCTCTGAGAGATCTGAGGAGAGTCAAAACAATCATGGCAGCAGTGAACAATTGCTCCTTAAAGAAAAAAAGGAAAGCAGAAGTCAAAGTGGATTGGATGACCTTGGTGTTAAGGCCCTTGTAAAGACCGGCAACACCATCCTTAGAGATGATATCTCGGATACCTTGGATGATACTAGAAGATTCAGAATTGTCCTTTCTTCTTAATTGAAGTCTAGCCTTCAAGGTGATGTATGGGTAGGTGACAGATGTAGCAATGATCTTACCAAGAGCACCAATAAAGAAAGCATCCAAAGGAGTCATCTTTCTCTTTCTTTCAACAGCCTCTCGGAGTTTCTCGAAGATGGTGTATTGAAGAACAGGGTTGATAACCAACACCAAAGCAGGACCAATTCCTGAGAAGAAAGCAGACAACCCATCATTCTTGATAATATTTTGTACAGTCTTGAAGGTGGAGGTCTTATCACCATCGTCTTTAACAGTCATTCTGGTATTAACCACCCAGATAGGGTTGGTAAGTACGGTGGTTGCAGAACCGGCAATGGCACCAGCAAGCATACTTTGAGTAGTAGATAATGTTGGATTGTGTTTTTGGTAAACAGCCTTAGTTCCTTCATAAAAATAGTAATAAATAAAGTTAGTAACTGATATACCAAATAGAGCTGATTCAAGACCAGAATATAAACCACTGACACCTTCTCTGGCAATGATTTGCTTGGCTGCTTCAACTGCAGTCAGCTTCTTAGCAGTGACATCTTTAGAACTAGCACGAGCAGACTCGGTTTGAGCTCTGGTAGATAAGGTGATGAGTGGATAAGTGACGACCATAGCCAAGGCACCACCACCAGCACCAGACAAAGCGTGAGCAACGTTATCGTTTGACATTTTTAAGTTAAGTCCTGCGGTCTACAACTGTTGGAGAGAAATAAATTGAATTAATGCAGAAAGCACTGCTCGTGAATTTGCAAAAAAAAAAAAAACACCTTCAAAAAGAGGGGGGTCTTGAAGTATTTATATGGCTAACGGTCTACAATTGTCAAAACTACTGAACACCTGAAAGATAGCGATGGCACGATATCTCTATTTTACCCCGGCCGATATCCCTCAGGTTAGGGCACACATCCGATCAAATGTGATCGGAGCTTAATAACGTTCCTCTTAATAAACACTAGATATAGGAATGAAAGGTGGGCGTTTAGACTCAAAAAAGTTGAAATTTCAGATATTGAACATCCAAGCAAATCTATAATAATATATATGAAGAAGTGACTTATAAGATCGTTGTACTACAAAGTGTGATTTATATACAGTAGTGAAGAAACATATCGTGTTTGGGTAGGGTCTCGGCCAGATTCAGCATACCTCGGCAGACAGGTTCGGAGACCAATAAGCAACACTTTATCCATTGTCAACTATTGCTCGAAGCGGGAATCAAACCAGTAGACCGTTGACTATTTCAAGGATTTTAAAGTTTACATGTGACCAATATCCTTCTCTAGAATCCTATTAGGACTTTAAAAAGTTATAGTCAAACTGATACGGGTTGGCTTGTAACTGTCTGATAATTGGCGCTAGCCATATAGACGACTAAGGTGAAAATGTGAATGGGGTAGTAATTGAAAGTAATTGATTTGCGACTATCCCTTCAGTAGTAATTTTTAGATCTAATATATGTAGCGCATATGAATTAGTCAAGAAAATCATGGTTTAGACTAACTGTACTGAACAGTAAATACTGAACTAGCGATAGCCTCAATCACAGTAACTATCTAGTAGATTATGAAAAGTCAATGACAATCAGAAGATGCCATGTAAATATTCGTGAAGTGTTAAGATTAAGAATCCAAACTCGTTAACTAGTTACTACCCCACGGTTCACATCCCCAGGGGTTTGTAGCCGTGCTAGATATGTAACTAGCTATTGTAGTAACTAACTTAACTTAACAGTAACTTACACTGTACTACTGATAGATATAAGTTAACATATATATCCTTTAAATGCATAAAGATCTAGCATGTAATTCCAGTTATTTTTTAGTTTCTAGATATAGTTATACATTATTATTCTTATTATAAGTAAAAATTGTCTCAAATTTGTATAAATAAGTTCAAATTTGAATACATCGGTTTTCTCTTTATCGGAGTAACAGAACTCATTGATCTTGACATTTTACAAACATTACCTGTTCTGATAAACAATTCCAGTGTATCGCTGAACGTCATATTTTTATTTCTAATTCGATATTGAATTTTAAAGCAAAGGGGCAATTAAAAAAATCAATACCTTTGAACAGGGATGAAAAAGTGTAAAACTTTCTATCTTGTTTAGAGACTATAGAGTCTACGAGTTAAAGCGGCTTGCTATTTTAGCTATCGATCCAACTTGAACTTCTCCTCAGCATGTCCACTACAGAGTTTCAACAGTTTGAAGAGTTCCCATTTGAACAATACGATGATTTCAAACAAGGATTGCAAAAGCTTCTCAATAATTCTGAGGTACATAAAGATGATCTGACGCTCCAAGCAAAACTATTCTATTATAACAAAGCCTCGGGAAAGAGCCTAGATCTAGCATCATATAACAGCTGGAAGAACCAAGAGACACCACAAAAAGAGCAATCTACAAATGAATCATATCCTATAAGCTACCAAGACATAGTGGAATTAATTATGTCAGGCAAACCAGTTCCTGGAATAAAGCAGATACCTGATACAGTTCTAGGAGATGAAGCAGGATCTAAACCAACTGCACAACCTCGACGAAAGCCTTGGGAGACATGAGTCAAATATTGAAAATAAATTAAATTGTCTATATCTACCAGTCTATATTTTACAAGAAAACTATTTTTTTTACCAGTCATTATTTTAATGAAGAACCCGCATAGCTGCTTCAAACGCAGCCAAAGCAGCTGCATTGGCTGGGAACGATCGAACAATACTAGGACCGAAACCTCGGAAGAATCCTTTAACACCTCCTCTAGCGTAAACAGCTTTACAAGCATCCATCCATCGTTTATATTTGGGGTTTTTGATATCATCAGTCATGATCTGTTGCTTTACAACATCTGAAGGATAAGCGGTGATCCAGAAAACTGTAGCACCTAATCCTCCAGCCCAAAAGTTGATAGCTGGAGTAGACATGTTGGTATGTTCTTTAAATGCATTTGTGAGAATATCGTAAGAACCCCACCAGAATAAAAAGTTGGTTCTGAATAACATAGTAGCAAACAAGCCTCTATATAATCCGTTGAAAAACCCTCCCTGTTGGATAAGTTTCTGAGCACAGTCTATAGGGCCAGTATATACCTTTGTCTTCGCATCATATTGAATTTGCAGTCGAGCTTTGACATGTTCTATAGGAGCAGCTACAAAACTAACAGTCCAACCTGCAAACACTCCAGCAATTGATTTTGGTCCTAAAGGTAATTCTTTATGATCAGCATAGAAATTATCTTTTATTATTCTTCTATAGTTGTGAAGGGATCCCAACATACTATAAAACTTGTTAATACTAACATGCTAGCTCAAATCATGTTTCAGTACTTACATGCTATCCATAACCATCCATCCTACCAGAGGTGGAGTAGCTCCTTTATAAAACCCACGAACTCCTTCTTTTTTTAACGTTTGGTACACTGCGTCCATAGGACCCCTGAAGTGTGACTTTGGCGCCGTCTGAAGACGAACTTTAATAGTATCAAAAGGATGCCCTACAGCTAATTTCGTTATACCCGAGAATACACCTGCTATGAAGCCATGATGGCCTGGAGCAGGGCCCTTTTCTTTCTTTTCAGTGCTCATTATGCTGGTGATGATGAATGACTGATTCTGCGGCTAGCGGCAAATCAGTGACATTTAACGACGAAGAGCCATGCGCGAGTCGGAACTACTGGGACTGGCCTGCGCACCGGTATCGCTTTCTCCACATATTCTGTCAGAGTCCTAAGATACGTGCCCTATAATCTGCCTCTACACTAACAGTTAGGCTTAATTTATAGTAAGTAAGCAAATAGTGTTTATATTTCAACATCTCTATATATGTATTTACGGTGAGATTCTTTTAAACAAGGATATATTCAACGCCTGTAATAATAGGAGCTCTAGCTGCGACAATGAAAGTCACAAAATCAGCGACTTCAGTAGGTTTACTAAGTCGACCAATAGGAATTCCACCAAGAGACTTTATGATAATATTCTTGGCCTCTTAATATGTCATTTTATTATCCTTTGCAATAGTTTCAATATAACCATTAGCTTCTCCAGTCATCCAGGAAATTCAGATTACTCGTACTTCTTTGGGAGATGCTTCCTTAGATAAAGACTTGTTATGATTGTTTAAAGCAGCCTTTAAAGTTTAAAGCAGCATAGGCAGTGTTTGGATCAAGGATAGGAAGTATCCGTTGAATTGATCCAATATGAATAACCACAGCATTGCCTCTTTACATCATTCCTGGAACAATGGCCCTGCCAAGTCGTACTGGGAGCAAGTAGATTAATATTTAGATCAGCTATCTATGCATCATCAGTTATGGCGGATAATACTTCAGCAGGAGCATCTGATCCTACAGCATGATTGATAAGAATATCGAAACCGCCAAGTTTCTCACTGACTGCTTCAACTAATTTCGAACAGCCTTCGGAAGTTGATAAAACAACACTCACCACGGTCACACCATCCTCAGGGGTATCAAGCACAGTTCTAGCAGTTGCTATAACTTTAGCTGCTTGTTGTTCTAGAGATGAAGCAATAGCTCATCCACTACCTTTAGTACCACCAGTTACTAACACTCTCTTAACTTTCAACCCAAGTTCCATCATTGAATTCCGTTTTCACTAGTCCTTAGAACCATCAGTTATTTAGGGCTCAACAAAATCACTTTCGAGGAAGCGGAGAATTGGAGGGAGCGGACTTATATAGACTGGCATCCATTCGAAGATATACCAATTTAAAAACTCCGTGAAGGTGCTACAAACATTATCAAAATCCGCTTGCTGATGTCAACCTAATTTCCTTTGGAACACTGCATCTCCACTTTCTAAGTTTATTTTTTGGACAAATAACTGCTGTAAAATAGCGGAGTCTATCAGCATTAACAGAAGTGCCGAAATAGACGGAGATAGCAGTGGCAAAGACGATAATTAATCGATATGACCAAGGCGGAAACTGCAGCTGCAAAACGACAGAAAGCCTGTCATAATTTTGTTAAAAAGACAGTATGGTATCAGAAAACCAAGTTGTGAAAGATGTCTAAAGTAAAACAGACATTGTGAATACCCAAAAAAGAAGCTCTCACGGATATCGAGATCAGAAAAAATCGAAATAGAAGTACCAAATATCAATAAAGATGTAATCACTCCAGAAATGGTCGACTTATCCGATCCTGATGCTCCCCTAAGTTTAGTACCAAAGAGTGCTGAACAGATCCCTAGTGATCTTGAATGGATTCTTTAAATAGGAGTATCCCCTTCTGGGAAATCGCTGTTTTCAATCCCCAGGTCTGCATCACCTATTCTTGATAATTTACCGTTACCAGGCTTAATGTCTATTCCCATACCTCGACTAAAGTTTTGTGTAGATGAATTGAAAAATTACCCCATAAAATTAGTAGAAAAAAAGAGTATTATCATGATTTAATCCAAATATTTATGATCTCGATAACTGTCCTTCTGTTATGTTTGAGATGTACAACATTGCGTCTCTGTATCACGGTATGATCGCTACTACTCAAGTAAGGATTCATAGAATCTTGGGAAAACGATCTAGTGAGGTGTATCTAATAACCTTGTACAACAGTTCTTGACGAATTAGCAATCTGTCAAGTGTTATTACTTCTTCGTATTGTCCTTTTATTCGATGAAAGTATCGAATTTTAAGAGGTTTTGCTGATAGGGAGGAAGCTATGTTCCATAGCAAATTTTTGCATCTACGAAGTCAGTGTCTGGATCTGATAAGGACTCCCAGTACATCTACAGGAGATAACGAGCATGAGTCCATAATTGCATGGCAGAAATATGTTTATGAAGAATCAGTGAGGTAAACACTTTAAATTGCTTACTTCTCGGAGAGGTTTTATTCTGTGCTGAAGCAAAGTTGGTGTTCAGTTTTGATGATATCCATGAAACCCCTTGGATTGTTTATAAATCAGTATGGGAATGCAATAATGCTGCTCAGTGGAAAAGCCCTAGTAAAGACAAAGAGATCCGTTTTGAGTCAGTAAATATTGTGAAAATATAGCAAGACGAAACCCCAGAACTGCAAGACTCCCTAGGTATCTTAATGTTGGTTTGTCACAAAGGGGCTGACAAAGTGGAATATTGGTATGGATCAGATTTAAAAGATGAAATTTCCAACATACCAATGATACCATAACATATACTACAGTGCAATTTAATTAATATATATATATATATAGAAGATCAAGCAGCATTGATATATTTGTCTTGGATATCAGCATACCAAATAGCTGCGACATCTCGATGACTTAGAATACGATTCCTTAAATGAGCTTCTCCAAAGCAAGAATATTTTGGGTCCAAAAATTCACTTGGTACATCTACTAGCCTTTTTTTTGCATCATTTGGTTCTGGGATCTTACCAGAAATGCTTTTAAGTTGATTTTTGATATCGTCTATAGTAAGCGTTAAACGAATAGAGTGAAAATATGGGATAGAATATCTAGTAACACCTGTAGTGGGTGACATGACTCTATGAGTAGTGGCACCACATCTTCCTCCAGTTAATGCCTCAAATCCTTGACCAATATTTACAACAAAAGAACCAGGAATTGGAGTAGCATCAATCCAATCACCATTAGCATTTAAGACTTGTAAACCCCCAACATTGTCTTGGAGAACAAATGTCAGCATACCAGAACTATCCTTATGGGGTCCAACACCTTGCTTAGAAGCAGCATCCTTACTAACAGGAGGATACTTGACTAACTTGAGACGGTTCATCTCTCCGGCAAATTGGGTAAAACTATCAGTGGGCAAATTCAAGCTTTCAGCAATCAGTTCCAAGAAATGACTTGACAATTTATCCATGCTAGAAATGTATCCAGTGACTTTATCCTTGAATCCAGGAATGACTTCGTCGGGGATGAATTTGCTTGGGCCCTTGATACGCTTCCAGTGGGGTAAAGTGACCGGCTCAGGTTCAGTAGCGGATCCAAAGTCAAATTGCTCTCGAATATCAGTGACTTTAGCAGTGATTTCAGCTCCGAGCTGAGTGTATCCGACGAAATGTGAACTAGTTGTCATATTGATCTTCTGCTTTTCTTCTAACGGTAATTCAAAAGTTTCTGGTAACATGTTCATCAGATTCGCTGCTTGTTGTTCAACTCCATGGTTAATTAAATATAAAAATCCTACTCTGAATAATGCATCTTTGATATCTTTTAGAAGATTAGGTCTGGTTTCAGGACTTCTTTCAAGAGCCAGATCAATAATAGGAATTGTTGTGAACGACATTGTTACTGGTTGCCAAGTTGCTGATTTATGAAGCCAATGGTATATTATGCGGGGTTGACGTCAAGCTATCTGAACGAGTATCAAAAATTGAAAGAGAACCCTCCTGAAAAATCCAGCAGTTTGAATTATAGATAAAATATAGCGGAATTTCTGGATATAAATTAGCTAAATTATAGGAGCTCAATTTCCGTCCTGCAATGACTTTTAACTCACTTACTGGTAATACAGCATCTCCACAAAGATGACGTGCTAGCACATGGTGAGTGCATCATACAGCGATTTAACGTTAACTTCATAAGCTAGAACTTAAAATGCCCAATCGGCTACAAAATGCAAATATCTTACGATATTAAAGACAACCAAATCTGTATTTATAATATAAATTATTTCATTATTTTTATTCTCAGATAGTGGTCAACTTCCGACAGTTTGTAGTTTAGCAGATGTAGAGTATTAGTATCAAAGGCTGAGTCACCATCAGTAAATCATGAAATTAATATGTCATACCAAAACAGTAGAAATAATTATTTTACTGTTTATTCTTAATATTTACTACTAACTAATATCGGACATCTTATTTATTTGGAAATTCTAGTTGTAATATCCAATTTATTAGCAATTTATCGGAGATAAGCATATATCCGTGAAGATTACCTATTTAGGTTGATTTTGACATCTGGGCAAAACAGCCCATTAACAGAGAAAGTTACCAACAAATTTATAGAGGTATAAAAACTTTATATCTATATATCTAGGGGATGTGTTTAAACACTTAAACAAAGGTATATTTTCTGCTTTGCTTTCTAAAGTCTTTTAACAACCCATACAGTTTATTATGAGTGATGTGATAGTCATTGGACAGGCTTGCATCGTTATTACTTAATGCTTATCAGAAATTGTCCCCCAACTCCCTACTTCAAACATTAGCACTTTTGTTAAGCGTCTCGCAAATGACTTTTAACACAATAGAATACTACAGGAGGATTTATTTGATTGATATATCAGCTGGAGTATACAGTACAGTCCACGATTCTTATCAGTCTTTCAAAAGACGAATAATATAAAACGGACAATTTTTAAAGGAATATTATTTTGTCATTTTTCTTCTTTTTGATTCTATTCATCATTTTAATGCTTCTAGCGATCTTTAAATGTTACACCGAAGTCGTACGTCAAGGAAGGCACGGCCGGAACGGTTCGATGTTAGGGTTGATGTTGACCTGAAAATATATAGGACTACCGATGCTTACGTGAAGCAACATTCTTGAGTACCATCATAATGTTTGGGTTTCCAGAACACCTCAGTCAATATGAGCTTAAGCACTATCTTAGATTGGTGATTATTGTATGTGCTTACTTGATTATTCGACCCTTTTTTGTTAAGATTGGAGAAAAGATCCAAGCCAAGGAATTGGAGCGAACTGTTGGTAAAACTAGTGCCACCATTGTCGAAGAAAAGAAGGCAGAGAGAGAAGCTAAACTCCTTGCTGAGGACGAAGCTGAAGGAAAGACTTCCAGTACCAGGGGATGGAAAACTAAGGCATCTAGAAGAAAGACCAAGGAACAAACCAAGGAAGACATTCTTCGAGAGATGGACAGTGATGAGGATATTTCTGATTTGATTGAAGCGAAGATCACTGAATTGGATGATTAAACTGTATATATGTAACGAAAACAAATGGGTTATAAATCTCATTAAATTAATATTTATATATTTATAAATATGTCTAATTATATTAATAATTTTTGTTGACATAAAAAGACTAATAGTAGTCACGATAGGAATATGGGTCTTCGTCGGGTTTAGGATTAATAGCAAGATATTCTTCTCGAGTCATTCCTAAAGGAATTTTTGGAGGTATTCGTGGACCTGATCGGCCTCTACCAGCTCCTACTTTATTAAATATTGAATCTCCATATCCATCATTTAGTTGCTTGGACAGATCCCATTGACCTTCGCTAACATATCCAGTTGAACCAGGATCTACTCCAGGGACTGTTGGCAACTGCTTCTTCCTCAATACCGGTTCAGGTGCATATGTGGAAAAATCTAGAATATCATCACTTTTCTTCTGAGACGGATATTGTGGTTGTCTGTTTTCATCATGTTTGCCAGTATCATAACTATCCGGTGAGAACGGTAGGCTGATCTCATCATCATCACTATCAGATAACTCGCCAGGGAATGATACAGTCATGAATTTTTTACTAGGCGAAGAACCTACTGGTTTTCGTCTAGCTAATCCATTACCTGGGGTAGCTGTTTGGCCCCCGGATGGTGCAACATTTGCAGATCCAGGATACTGTTTACTTGGACTGTGATTAGCAGGGGAAGTACTTCTTAGTAGATCCATAGATATTCTGGATTGTGTCATACCAGGCGCCAATACTTGAGGTAGCCCTTGAGGTAATCCTTGGTGAATATGAGGTAGTGGACTATTATTTTGTTGAATAAGACCCGCCATTGAATCCATTGACCGTCGAGATCGTGCTGGCGGAGGAGAGCCAGGCGAGGGTAAATGAGTACGCAAGCCAGCCATAGAAGCAGCATTTCTTAGACCGCCTTGATGGAGTGGAGCTGGAGGTATACCAGGAGTTGGGATTTGGACTTGAACGAGTGCAGATACTGGACCAACCCCTTGACTTATTTCTCCTCCATCTGTTGGTAGTGGTGGGAGAGCTCTCTGTCCTCCTAGAGATGAATGGTATAAACTACTTCCAGTACTACTAGTACTAGATCTGCCTGAGGCTGAGAATTGAGAATTGCCATTAAAAGAAGAAACTGAATCCGAATATCTATTTGGTAATGTTGGTAAAGTTTCTTCTATTGGGTATGGTGGTAGTACCGGTAATGGTCTAGAACTTAGGTTAGTTGAAGCAGCAGTTGCAATACTTCCTAAAGGACCAGTGCCAGCACTAGGCTTAGGAGGTAAGAACTGGCCAGAGTTACGTGAACTAGAAGAATTCATTGACTTATTAGGCTTGGGAGGGAGCGGAGGCTTTGAAGGATAGAATGTCAGTTCAAGGTATACTTCTCCAGCATATTTTCCTTTAAATTGTAATTCATGCCATTTATCGTATCCATCTCGAGGATTACTAGAAAATACTGGTTCAAGAGATATTAAAGCATCTCCTACTAATTCTGGTTTTGAATCATTTTCATCTAATACACTTAATTTCAATACACGTTGATCTTGAATGTCTTGGACTTGGAATCGAACTTCATGATCCCTACACAGCGGTATTAGTAGTAACTCACATAAACAACTAATAACTTCAACATACCATTTAGGAGCTTGACCACCTCTAATATCAGTTGGACATCGTTTTGCTTCTTGCCCAACTCTTGCAATACAATATGGGTTCTGTTTACCAAGCTTTCGACGATTTGGAAGATTTCGCTGTAATTAGAATGAAATAGATCCTCGCAACTCCTTATATAGACTTACAGCTTTACCAAAAATGACAACCAAAGTCCCTAACAAAGTAGGATCGAAATTCATATTGATATCTATGAGACCTCCTAATCGATTAGTAGACTGTCAGCAATTCAGTACGGAGAAAGTTTAAACTAAGATTCTCACTTATTTGAGTATTCAACCAGCCGTTCCATCGATGGCTGGAGATACAAATACTGTACTTTCAGGCGTCAACAAAACCGTTACCAAGGCAACTATGCTGTCAGTTCACATAATGAGGCTCAGCAAAACGTTAACTTTGCAGTAAAGTTAACTAAGTTAACGTTAACCAGTTAACTAAGTTAACTTAACACTGTAACTACAGTACTCAGCTATTTGAACTCTTACAGCTTTAGCAGCCTTTATTACTGTGTTTGCCTGTTCAAATAAAGCATTTTATTCTATTGATATGCTTTAGAACATACACTGTTGTATTTCAAAATATAATTGATTTCATTTGTTTATTTGTTGAGGTTTAAAGCAAATTTCGGATCTATGAAGATCGATTCCAGCGATCATTACTACAATAACAGTTGTATTCACTGATATTCAAAACTAAATATCCAATCGAAAGACCCACAACAGAGGTACCAATAGTAGCTTACTGTAAGTTAACATTAATGGTTAACTGTTATGGTAACTCAGTCATCGTGCTATAGATTCGTTACTGTACAGTGTGGTACTCCATCGGTACTGTACTTTCGTATATTCATTTTTCAATTACCTTGGTAGCTCCAAAAGTGAACTTTCTTTCTCAGAAACATCAGACTTTTAAAAGAATTTTTTGTGGGTCCAAATATGTAGACATCCATCTGCCTTCAAGTTACCTGTTGCTATAACTAAGTTAGTATTAACTAAAGTAACCGCAAGTCCAATTAGAACAATTTCAAAGCCTTTTATGAGCAGTCCTCGCATGGTTTCTACAGTATGCAGCTGCAACCGTATCCACAAGCATTTGGCTCGGACCATTTGAACGAAATTTTTTTGGTCAGTGAAAAATCACATGGCAAGCCATTATTATATGCGACCAACCACCTGGATCCCGCTAACTAAAGTTATAGTAGAGTTAATCAAACCTATAGCACACAGTATCTATATTGGTTAATATCTATTTATGCATGTAAACAACGGATGGAGCCTGAACTTAAATCACTCATCACTCAACTACCACTAGCCATTCCTTTTTACGAGTCACTATTGAACCGGTTTTCAAACCTCAGGTAGTTCTTATAATGTTTAAATTCATTATTTGAAAACTTTACTTGCGCTTAAACTTTCTCAGCTAAGATTTGCAAACAAGGTGGGTCTGCTCAAGACATCCGGCGTCTAGCGTCAGTGAAAGCGTTGAATGTGTTGGTTACCGAATCAGGCATCATATAAACATGATGTTACCTGCATAATCCATGGGCTCCCAGGCAAAAACCAGGATTATATCTTCAAATCTACAATACCATTACTCTTGTACTAAATTCTTCCATCTTTTCATTTTTAATTCATTTTATATTATTCGTTTGTTTGCTCAAAATTAAACAAGACCAAAAGAAAAGGAAAATCCACAGTTCTGGTAATTACGCCAGTGTCAAGCCTACCCTTTTTTTCATTAAAAAATATTAGAATATAAAGTTTCCAGTCAGACCAAATATCTGGCCCCGCCAGAATTGACTATGCATCATAAAACACTTTCTCAAGACAGTTCATATAATATTAGAAAGAACCCGCTGAATATTCGACACCACGACGGGTCTGATTTGATACTCGAAAAGAAGATGATGTCCTCCATTAGCACCGAGGCTCTCTATGAAGTCCCTCGAAATGGCAATGTATCTGTTAAACAACCTATTAAAGTAACTCCCCGCAAGGCTAGTCAAAAGTTTCATCAAGAGATAACTCCTCAAATCGTCAACATTGCTGATGCTGGACTTGACGATTTGTCCTTGTCTCACCCCGGCCGACTAGAACCTGCTCCTAAGCTGGAACTAAACCATCTCAACACACCTGCCTTTGGAAACAACTTCAATGACGTTCTGAAGCAATCTAATATTTATCAAAACATTACCCCAAACCAAAATAATACTATAGGTGCTACTACACTCAAAAGGAATAGTACTATTACATCTAATCATGAAACCACTTCGGGACCAAGTACATCGGGATTAGCACTTCAAAAGTTGAGAAATGCTCGAAAAAACCTCGAACTCGGTCATCCTTCAGTAAATCAAGATACTGATCATATTGTGCAACAGCTTCGTGCAGTTTCTGATAGCTTGAAGCCTCAGGTAGTTACTCCAGTGAGCGAAGTCAGTGCAGGTGTATCTGAATGTCCCTCTTTAGGAGATAACGATTCTATATATGATGAAGATGGCAGTCCTGAGATACCACCATCTCCAGCATTAGAACACTCCCCCACGTTAGCAGATTTAGATCCTGTTGATGAAACTGATAGAGGAAGATTATTTTTAAAGATATCTGGAATCAGAGATTTAAATCTTCCAGTAGAACCCCATCGACAACCTGAATTTACTCTTACTTTGGATAATGGTTTGCAAACTGTTACTACAAATCCTCTTAAAATGACTACAAAAGACACAAATGGATTGATTCCAATTGATCATGAATTTGAATTGGTTGTTGGCTCTGATGATTTGCAGGTTATTTTAACTTTGAACGGCAAAATGAAAGCAATTCCTCAGCCACGAATAGTGACTCCTCCTTCTGCTGCTCCTTCAGTAGTAGCTCCTACCAAGGCTCCAGAGACATCTACTATATCATCTCCTAGTAGTCCAATTAAAAAGAAGTCTAGATTTGCTTCGTTCTTGAGAAGTCCTAAAAAATCAAAGGATGAACCTGTTAATCGACCCGTTTCTCCTATCAAGCCTCTTAGAAAAGAGTCTGTACCTACTCTGCCTCCTTCCCCAACTAAGCGTCCTAATACCCAGAAAAAACTGGATGTTTGGTCTAATAAAACTGGATCCAGAGGTGAATTTGCTCGTGCTTACCTAGTTGAAACTCAATTCGAAAACGAGGTCTATGGCCGACCCCAAACCTTCTTACTTTCCTGCTTTAATGAATGGGGCACTAGTTCTTCTGATGGTACTAAGATTTCCCCTTATAGAATATGTGGACTCCAAGTCACTATGATGTTTATTCCCAGATTTCACAGAAGCGAGGAACTTCCTAATAGTATGCTACAAAGTGTGCAAGAGCTCAAAAAGGCAAAAGCAGTGCGTGACATCCATATTGACGGATACTTGTCTCAACAAGGAGGTGACTGTAAATATTGGAGACGAAGATGGTTTACATTAAATGGTGAGCAATTCACTGGACATCATGAAGATACTAGGCGGGTCCGAAATATCATTAATTTATCCAATGCAGTTCGAGTCATTGATCACAGTGCTGGCGCCAAGTATGATGACATGGATGAGAGAACCTTCAAAATAGAATTTAAAGACGGTGAAGTTTTAAGCTTTTATGCTGACAATAGTAATACTACTAATGAATGGATAAAAGCTATTGGTATGTCTATTGCTCATTGTTCTGGTAAGGCTAGAAGATGGCAAGATCTTGTCATTAAGCGTCATGAAGAGCTTAGTCAACAGAAGCAAGCAGCCGAACAAAAATCCAAAGACCTTAAGTTTCAATATACAAATGGAAGTTCTAGCTTCATAGAGAAGATGTAATGGTTATAGTATTTTAATTTAATTAATTCCAGATTTTAAACTAAAAAAAAAGTAGCTGTAACATTGTGGGAGCCGCTGACTCATGCATCAGCACACTTCGTCAGTCATACTCTTTGATTATAGCATACCATACGGTTATATGAACACCATGTCAGCAGACAAATCGTATCCGAAATTGGTAGTTTTTGATCTTGATTATACAGTATGGGGTAAGTTCTAGACTTGTACTTTATGAATAATTTCTCTCTAACAATTAGATGTAAGTACAAATTGACATGCTGGTGCTGGTAGTTCTAACTGTAGTTTTGGTGTGATACCCATATGACCCCACCTATTAGAGCCGGAAAGTCTACAGATCATGTCGTTGATAAATATGGGGAATCATATACATTCTACCGAGATATTCCGGGGATTTTAGCATTTATTAGCCAGAAGGAAGATTGTGATGCTGTATCAGCATCTCGAACTCATGCTCCTAAGGTCGCTCAAAAGATATTGGATTTAATCCACATAGATGGAGTACCATCGAGCAGATATCTAAAACATAAAGTATGGGGGGTTGGTAGCAAGATTAAGCATTTTCGAGAACTTCATGAGTTGACTGGTATAGATTACAAGGATATGCTATTCTTCGATGATGAGGGCAGGAATAGAGATGTAGAACAACAACTTGGAGTTACATTTGTTATGGTCAATAATGGAGTTACATGGTCATTGTACGAGCAAGGTATTGATATGTGGAGACGCAAAAATGGAAAGAATTAATTGGTGTTAATAATAGAAATATATAGGTTATTTAAATAGATCTTATCCTAAGTGAACTTGTTCTACACCTTGACTAAGGTTGTGGGTGTTGTAAACAGGGTGAATTTCTTGGTTCAGACTGGGGTGAGTAAAATCAGCAGGTCTAGAATTAGCATTTTCAGAATCATCATCATCAGAATCAACTGAATTAGTAGCTGTAGAGCCAGAAAGCTTGGATATAGCTGAATGCCATGTCATCATTTCATTATAACTATTGGCTTTAAAAGTGTAGGTATGTTTTGAAGCGAGAGTCTTTGTTAAATCTTTACCAGTAAGTTGGAACTTCCACTTACCAGATTCCCTACTACTAGCACGACCAATAGTACAATCTGGTAAATATAAGCTGAGTTCCGGAAGAGTGTCTTTAACATAATCGGAAGATTTGAACTGATGAAGATATCTGGCAGGAGTAACAACATAGAAGCCATTGTTATAAGACTTCATGATATTTCGAGACTTTAGTTGTAGTTCACCTTCTACAAGCGGCTGGGCAACTTCATGAGTCTTATTCGCAAAAGTCACGCCAGCAATGGTTCTTGGTGGAGCATTTGCTGGTACAAGGACATGTTTTTGGGCATTACTGAACTGTTCCCATTCAAAGTTTTTATCAATTTCGCTAAATTTCTTAGAGATAAACGTAAAAGCTTCGGCATTGGTACCAGAATATCCACCTAAAACAGTATTTAAGGTCTTAGTAGTCTGCTGTATGACTTCAATAATATGATGTTCTAGTGCTTGAAAGTTTGACTGTGCAGACTTTAGTACTTCAGCATGGGAATTCTCCTTGTCTAATTGATCACTAAGTGCACTCAATATCTGTCTATGTTCAACAAATGGATCGTGTTTTGCATCTGATTTACTACCACCATTGTTGTTGACTGATCCAAAAGTAGATACATGTTGAGCCAGACTTTCAACATTCTTTTGTGTAACAGACTTGGCCTTCTCTACTTCCTTTTGGCCCTTGGATCCAATTGTCTTAAAAGTTTTATAGTTTTTCTCCAATTCTGTATCTAGATCATCTAATAATACAAGAACGGTAGATTTCAATTGTTTTTCAACTTCTGACGAATTGGTTGACAATACTTCATTTTGATATCGGATGACATCAAAAGCTTCAATGAGCCCGGTACTTGGAGCAGGTCGGGCAGCTTTAGAAAGGGCAGAAGAAGTTTCTTTATTAGGATTATCAAATCTGGGGAGTTCAGTAATCCCTTTCTTTGATTTCTCCAACCCCGTTGTAATACTTTTTTGAATAGATATCTGGTTTTTGACGAAATCTTGAAGGATCCGGATTACCCTTTTCCAGTTCTCTAGTCGAGATATAAGAATGTTGGTAGGATCAGGTAGTTCAGTTGCTAAGGCGTCTTGTAAAGTATTTGCACTCATGGTATAGTAGAATTGCCAAAATAATAAATCTAAAGTACCTTTGCCACTTATATATATACCTAAATACTGACCCAATAATTAAGTTTGAAAAGCAATAAACTTGTATAGAAGCCGCTAGTCATAATCACAAGACATGTATCGGCTACTGTATTGCTACAGAATACATTTAATACCTGTGCAATTAATGTACTTATTTCTGTAACCCAATTCTCATAGCCTAACCCTAATCAAATTTACCCGGATCCCGGAATTAATTGCCAACGGATCATAGCATAGATAATAATGCACAATTGCAAATTGTAGTAGATAAATGAGAGGAACAGGCAAAAAAACATGTAAGATATATGAAAATATATTAATATATATCAATGTTTGAATAATTGTATATAAATAGTCTAAATAGGCACATTTAGTATTTGGTTAAGCTTTGGTGTTTGTAAATCTTTGCCAAATACTGAATAGTGCAGTAACATAGCTTCATGTAAAAAAGTCATGATCCTTCTCTTTTGATGAGGTAAGTCATTATTACCAGCAACTCTGATTCCAGACATAATCCCGCGGTGTTACAAATTTTATGATAGAATATAACGTCCAGAAGCTGCTCCTTATATATAATTATTCGAATTATAGAATCTACAAAACTGTATATAAAATGTTTCATTCGTCTATGGATGCCGCGGTAAAAACGACTTCTATACTGTTCGTAGCCTTGTGTGAGAGCCCAAGAACCAACGAACTGTAATCAAACCAAACGAAGGTAATACCGGAGCCAAAGCTTAACGCTGAATAAAATACTACATATGACAATTATGATAAATACTAACAAATGATTGCATTGTTTGAGACTCCTAGCTGACTGTCGTATAATCTGAATAGGAATCCCGGCGGAGCTGTAGCGGAGATAGGTTATTCAGCAGTCGTAAGCATAAACAAGCGGATGGGCTCTAAATAAAAACTCAGGAAGATTGTATAATAGTTTTGTAAATCTCAGTTAGAACCATTATGATAACAAGTTGGTTCGTATTGGAATGGATTTGTTTGGAGAAATATTTCTGAGCCAGACTGTAATCTGCTCTCCGCTGCCAATTCAGCCACTGATACATCAGTGATATTTGGTTCTTGGAATTATTACCAGTTATATTATATATAATCTGCTTTACACCCTTATCTATATTTTAAAGTTTAGAAGGATATATTATTTGCAAGTATGGAACTTCGGTTGACTTCGCACGGACTTGGGACCCAACCGTGCAAGTCTTGATAATGCGTTACCGTAGAATAAGTTCGGACATGAGGTCGGTGATTTGAACCACCCTCGTATTCGAATTCAGTATTGCTAATATAATAATATTATTAAGAATTGAAAAAACATATATAAATGAAGAAATAGACACAAGTTATAAAAACCATCGACTTATATCTTATCTTACAATAATCAATACAAATGTCTTTTGCTGGAACATGTGTCTGCTGAGATGTCTCTGTATCTATCAATGCAGAAAAGCCCGCTGGAGGAGTTACTTGTTACTGCTCATACTGTCGCAGAGGCTCGTTAATTTAGGAAATATGTACACTTTGTATAAGAAGGAGAATGTTTCTGTTAATGATACTAAAGTCTTAAAATTTACTGACACTCAGAGTGGTAAGCCTAAGGTTTCCAACTTCTCTGGTGCTTGTGGTAACTGGAGTCACAACTGAAGACCTTTATGAGGGATTGGACATTATTTCTGCAACACTTATTGATAACCATATTCCTAAGGACTTTATTCCCATTGGAGAACAATATATTGAATCTAGAGATTCTTACTTAGTTTAATTTTCTACCATAGTTATTTTAATCTGAGTTAGATAATAATTGTGGTTGATATCCGAATGTACGTGGAGACGAGATATATATAACTTATTATTTAACACTTATAATACCACGACAACCATAGTATTGATATGGTTTTATAAATGCTGAACTATAGGGCATAGAGCATTTAACAAGTTAGCTAGTGTAACAGTTAAAAGTTAGCTGTTAATTATATGCATATATGGTGGTTACAGTTAACAGTAACAAAAGTTAAGACTGGTAACGTTATATATTAAGTTGACGTGTTGCGCTAATAAAAGAAGTTACTCAATTTTAGGCCCCGGGTTAGTCATATATTCAAGAATGTTACTATCAAAGCTGATTGATCTAAAACTTGGATCTACTACGTTGATAAAAGTCAAAAATTTATAATATAATAATTAAAGTGAAGTGAAATGAACCATCGACCGGCCGCTTCGTGCAGGTCAGTAACCTGGTTAGTTAGTTTCTGTAACAGTTAAGTTACAATTAGACTTCTCAGGGGTAAAGCACAACCAAAAAAGGCCAGTCAAAATCACCGCAAAATATTCTCAAAAGGAATACCTCTTTAAAGGAAAAGACACCGTCTTTGATAACAAACTATTAAAACTGAATCCTTACCCAAATCGGCTAATAGCTCCTTGGGTGTTAATTGTATCGATAAGGTTTTTTTTTTTTTTTTTTCACAGGTCTTAAAATCAAGTTTCAGGTAGATGTATCGTACATGGTACCGAGTACTACCGACCCGATACTAACAAATGCCCATAAGCCGCACCACTACGGTTTTTGCTTTGTGCGCACACAAAGGCTCGTACAGATTTGTACAGATCCTGGAGCTTTGTTAGCACAAATAGGGCCTTATCAGGGATCACAACTCAACATTATCAACCTCTATCAGTTAGTCAACAAAGTCATCTGAGGACTGACAAAAATAATCCAAATATCAAAGGCGAGGATTACATAATAAAATAATTATATTGTGGCAATTTTTGTAGTTTAGGATCTGGTAAAACAATTAAGCTATTTAAAAGAACTCCCCTAGATCAAAGGCTTAGAGACATTAAACCCAAGACACGGGAGAATTATTGAGTTTACTCCTGATTCGGAAAAGCAAATAAACGCTAAAAACACTAGCAAAAGAGATCTAGCGCACGCTAGTGTATTCTGTTAATATATAGCAAATATTAATAACTTGGTTGACCGGATAGTATATAGCGCACTTTTGTTACTTAGTTGCGCATTATATTCAAATAATATTAGTTATTGTTTGCTTTTTTATTTTTATTTTTTTTTTTTGTTTTTCTTCTATTAACACGTATGATACTACGTATGGCGTCTGAAGAGGATTTATTTTTGTTTTCATTTTTCCCTACCCCTGGATCCCGTACCCTGTTTCAAGGTCACCCTGAGGAACTCTGGGTGTACTGAGCCCAGCACACACTGAGCGGTTCCTCCTGGGTTTAGTAGATTGGCGTTTTTCCCTCCTTTCCTCCTCCTTCTTAATAGCCTTTTATTTTGTGTTTTTTTCCTATTTGTTCAACAACCCGTATAAAATTAGCGTTTGACTTTATAACCATATTCAGTTAAACCTTTTCTATTATATATTTGCCGTTGACGTCTCATCATCTGTCTAATCGTTTTATTTATCTATTGTTAACAGTGTGTTAATAATAGTTGGAAAGCTTTTAACGACCATAAACAAAATTTGTTTTGCAAAAGAAAACCGAAAAGCAAGGATTGCAAACCTGTGTTGATTGAAATTGATTTGATTTAGAGTTTGAATTAAATTTTCGACTGTTGATCTTTAATTATTATTATTATTATATTATTATTATTATTATTGTTTTATTTTTATTAGAATCGTCATAATGGTTTCTCAACCCGCTGATTTACGAAGAAAGCTTGTCATTGTCGGTGATGGTGCTTGTGGTAAGACTTGTTTGTTGATTGTCTTCTCCAAGGGTACTTTCCCGGAAGTTTATGTTCCCACTGTTTTCGAGAACTATGTTTCTGATGTTGAAGTTGATGGTAGACGCGTTGAATTAGCATTATGGGATACTGCTGGTCAAGAAGATTACGATAGATTAAGACCTTTGTCTTATCCTGATTCCAATGTCATCCTTATCTGTTTTGCTGTGGATTCTCCTGATTCTTTGGATAACGTTCAAGAAAAGTGGATTTCTGAAGTTTTGCACTTCTGTGCCGGTATCCCTATCATCTTGGTTGGTTGTAAGATGGATTTGAGAAACGACCCTCATACTATTGAAGAATTGAGAAGAACTTCTCAAAGACCTGTTACTTCTGAAGAAGGTCAACAAGTTGCTGACAAGATTGGTGCTATCCATTACCTTGAATGTTCTGCTAAGACCCAACAAGGTGTTAGAGAAGTTTTCGAGCACGCAACCAGAGCTGCTTTGATGGTCAAGGATAAGTCCCAAAAGAAGAAGAAGTGCATTGTATTGTAAATTGACTACTGATTGTTTTGAAATTTTTTTTTTTTGACGTTTGACAAATTGTGTGTGTGCTATTTTGATTTTATTTTTTTTTTTCTCCTTGATTAGTCTTCTTTTTTATATATTCTATATGTATATGTTAAAAAGACTTACCCCCTGATATATGTCATTTCTACTAATCCTTGAATTCGGATATGTGTTTCCTTCTTATTTTTCATGAATATTTTGACTGTTATACTTTTTTTCATATAGATAACTGTCGATAAGCTTATCTTAGGGGTTTCATGTGTTGATTTATATTGCCTTTGTTTAAATTAAATTATAAATATTTTAATAGTTTTAGTGTTCATTGTAGCCTGAATTAATTGATTGGTTGGTTTTTGTCCTTGATTCCATCTTGAGTTATCCCTTATTCCCAGAGACAAAATTTCAGTGTTATCGAAATATTATTGTCTCTACACATTATTTTTTTATTTTTATTTTGTCAGAGTCCCTGTGCATAAACTTAGTCCCCCCCCCCCCCCTCCTTAATTTTGCTCGCGTCATCTAACCTGTCTCTCCTGAGAAACAATGCGCTCGCCTTGAAACTTCTAAATGTCGTTACATTGTTTACTGCCTTCTAGAGGTGCCACTGCATCCTGCTTTTACGTCATTTATCTTACAAACCACTCTAGTTAAGTTAAGTTAACTTACTGTACCAGGTACATAGTATGTACCAAGTAAAATAGTGGGCAAATAAAAAGTAAAAGTAATTTAAAACTATTTTTTTTTTAAAAAAAATAACATGTAAATACATTAAATGGATAAACAAACTATGTGATAAGAGTTTTACAGAAATTAGCTAATAATCTTGGTAATCTTACCAATAGCAACAGTTTGACCTTGATCTCTTAAAGTGAATCTTCCTAATCTAGGATACTCCTTGAAAGTCTCGATACAAACCGGCTCAGCAACCTCAATCTCAGCTATAATCATCATACCCTTCTTAGCAAAGGCTGGAGGCTTCTTGGATCTTCTATTAGTACCCTTTTGTAATTGATGCAATAAAGCAGTGAAAGTAACTTCTTCAATAGCAGTATGGACGTGCATAACACAACCGTAACCAGTAGTCAAAATAGACTTGAGTTCCACAATGGCAACTTGAGCTTCGAACTTGGTAGCAGTTTGAACGGGAGCCTTAGAAGATGTCAAAACATAACCAACTTGAACATCTTCTTCTTCAACACCCTTCAGCTTGATTCTAGCTTGATCACCAGAAATAGCTCCAGCAACTTCAGCTTCTGACTCATTGTAGACAGTGACGACTTCAACTGGGACCTTGTTAGGCATTAATAACAAAGGTTCTCCCTTTCTTACAGTACCACTCTCAACCTTACCTTCAACAATGGTACCCAAGTCCTTACCTTTACCAGAAATAGGCATCATGAAAGGCTTGTTTAACATTCTGTCGTCAACCTTAAGTCCATCAAGGTACTCCAATAATGAAGGACCATTGTACCAAGGTGCAGTAGAACTAGGGATTCTATCCTTGAGACCAGCACCAGTGTAACCAGAAACTGGCATGAAAACAACATCAGTCTTTAGGTTGTAACCGTTACCCTTCAAGAAAGTACCCAACTTGGTGGTACATTCCTTGTATCTATCTTCAGACCATCCAACAGTAGGATCATCCATCTTGTTGACAACAACAATCATCTTGTTGATACCTTGAGTCTTGGCCAATAACGCATGCTCTCTGGTTTGACCTCCCTTTTCGAAACCTGTCTCATATTCTCCCTTTCTGGCACTAATAACCAAGATACCAACATCGGCTTGAGAAGCACCACCAATCATACTAGAAACATACATCTTGTGTCCAGGTGCATCAAGGATGGTGTATCTTCTCTTCTCAGTTTCAAAGAAAGCCTTTCCGACTTCGACAGTCTTACCTTCTGCTCGCTCTTCTTTGTTGGTATCCATAACCCATGACAAATACCAACCTTGACGACCAGCATCCTTAGCTTCTCTCTCGTATTTCTCGACTGTTCTCTTATCAACGGCACCAGTCAAGTACAACAAGTTACCACCCATGGTAGACTTACCAGCATCAACGTGACCCATGAAGATAATAGACATATGCTCCTTACCAACAACCTCTTCTCCAAACATCTCTTGCAAAGTCTCCTTGTCGAGCTCCTTCTCTTGTTGTGAGGCAACGGTATCAGCATCTTGCTTCTCTTTAGGATCATCCTTCTTAGCATTATTACCAGAGGCAGAAGGCTTGGGGGTAGAAGGCTTAGATTCAGGCTTGGGAGTAGTCTCCTTAACTGGTTCAGCAACCTTGGAATCAACCTTGGGGGTCTCTTCCTTGACAGCCTCCTTAACTGGTTCAGGCTTGGCCTCAACCTTTGGCTCAACCTTAGCTTCAGCATTGGGCAAAGAGACGACGGCAGGCTTAGTCTCGGTCTTGGCCTCATTAGCAGCTTCAGCATTATCACCACCGATCTTCAAAACCTTTGGCTTATTACTACCAGTGATAATAGAAGAGCCACCAACAACAGCAGCAGCGGGAGCAGGAACAACGACTCTGGCTCTGTTAGGTGGTGGAGGGAGAGTGCTCTTTTTGTTTTGATATTCTTCAAGGGTTAAAGTCTTCTCCTCCTCTTCAGGTTGGTTATTGTAGTTGTTGTAATTGTTGTATCCACCATTGTTATTGTATCTATTGTTGTAGTTATTTTGGTAACCACCTCTGTAACCACCTCGTCCACCTCTGTAGCCACCTCTGTTGTTATAACCTTGGTTATAGCCTTGGTTGTATTGGTTGGATTGATCATATTGACCATATTGACCATATTGGTTGTTATTATATTGTTGTTGACCTCCATATTGGTTGTATTGGCCATATTGTTGTTGTTGACCTCCATATTGGCCATATTGTTGCTGACCCCCATATTGACCAAATTGACCTGGGGTGAATGAATTAGCAGCTTGGAAGTTAAATCGTGGTTGTCCACCTTGTTGTTGTTGAGTATTAGATCCATCACCCGAGATTTGGGCTTGAGATTGGAAATCTTTAGAGAACTTGTTCTCGTCAAAGTTACCACCGTTATTGGACATTTTTATTCAATAATTTACTTAAAGATCGAAAAATGTCGATAACCGTTTGTATACTGATTTCTCAATTAAAAAAACGACCAGCAAAATTATAGATTTTTTTCAAGGAAGTAGGGTAAATTAACCCTAGCCTCTATAACTACAATAAGTTTTAGAGATCCACATAGTAAGTATCAACATCGTATGAAAACAAAAGAATCAGTCTCTTTTAGGATTTCTAGTTATTTCTAATAAGACTTAAAATGGATAAGATATTCATTGTAGCTTCAAAATAAAGGTATTGAAGTTGTTGTGATATTTAATGGCACACAATAATTCGCACAATGTGCATATTATCTTACATTAGATAGTAAAATTAGTCGTAAATCATTGATATAATTGTAACCAAGAAACCTTTTATACATATTCCAAACCAACTTCATCATTATTTTAATGGATTAATTGTGTTGAATTATTATTTATAAGATCAGCTTTAATACATTATATTTCGTAGTGTTACAGTGATACACCACGGATTGCGGTGCATAACCTGATTCATCCTAACCAGGTTATAGTAAAGACCCCATATTGGCCTATCTAATTTCACAATCATTCTATTTGTGTAGAAATGTAGTATTTAACGATTGAAATAAATATTTCATTCAGTTAGTTATAGAAATGACGTTTACATGTTGACTCATCTCTGCACAGATGTCAGGTTCACGCAATTAGATTCATATTATACACAACTACCATATACATTAATAAATTATGATAAACTTTCTTCAATATAAATTTTGTTTTCCATTGTTCTAATTTAGTCAGAATATAATAACAATCTGTTAACTATCTGTCCCTCCCCTGAAAATAATTATTCACCCTAACCACCATTGGATTGCATATCAGTTCCTAAGCATCAAAGTCGCTTTTAACCCAGTACAAAAGACATGGATGATATATTACAAAAGGTAAGAAGGATTGAAATAACTCGGGGTTTTGATTTTATTTCTAATATATAGGCGGGGAGTCAAGCTGTGACTTTTGCTATAAGATCAAGTATCTCTATTGCAAGTGGTTATGCGTTCAAGACTTTGACAAAATTCTTGGACAAAATCCCTGATGACGACAAAGGTACCTTGGATAAATTACAAGCCCGACTACAAACGAAAATTCTAATCATAATACCCGCTCTGAATTTAATTGAGCTGATATCTGCTAGAGGTAATACATCTCTTGAAAGTACTTTGCGGCTCACTCATGACCTTAAGAAAGATATTGATAGTTTTGAAGAAGAAATTGATAGCATCAATGATTTGATTACTGGTACAGTAGGCAAAAAAACAGCTCAGTCAAAATCCATTATTCTTGAAGTTGAGAAATCTATGAAGGATTTATTGACAAGAATAGAAGATGCTATTCCCCTCATTAATTTGGCATTGACTACATCGGGTGCAAATTTGTCGTCCAGTTTACCAACATCGGTGTCTCCTGGACGGTTGCTTCAAGCAGCTAACTTTTTGTCAACTGCAGATGCTGAATTTAGAATCCTTCAACAAAATTCTGAGACAGCTGATGTGCTTAGAGTGCAGGTTGGACCTTCTATTTCTCTATCCATGTACTCTATATTCTCAGCTAATGTAAGGAATCCCAGATCCATTTCGGATATAAGATGGAAAGAAGAGTTTGCAAAATGTACTGTGAGTGTCTGGAGGAAGGCAAATACTACTAGAAAATATGACTATGAACTAGCTATTGAACAAGATTTCGATGATACAAGATACCATGATACTGATGAAAAGCCATCTAGGAAAGCTATCGATATTTCTGTTATTACCAAGCTATTCTTTTCTGCTAATGGTAGATTGTTGGCAATTGATGAATCCAATACTCCTGTGCTAGTTATCAAGACTAATAATTATTTCTCGACTGAAAAGCTAAATGTCAGTGAGGGTGATCAATTTGATACTTTTGGTGGCATTGACTGGATTGCTTTCCAATTGTATAACGAGGAAGATGAGTATGAAGATGTAGATGATGATGATGACGGTGATGACGAAGTGTCTGACGTTAAACAATCAAACGGTAATAAGAAAATAGACTTGAGTGATGCCGATAAGCAACTACAACAGGATACCGAGGATATCATGAAAGGAATTAAAGCTCTGAGTATTGAAAGTGCCGTGGAGCCTTCCTTATCTCTGCTTGAATATATTATTCGACTTACTGCCCTTCAGTCTAGCGATCAGGCTTCAATGTATGAAATCCATGATGAGCGTATTTCCTTATATCTCCGTGATGATTCCGGTAATAGCAGAGCCAATGATGTAGGTAACAAACAGACCTTCAATGGCGATATGTCACAGATATCATTATCGCCTGCTTCTTCAGTGTCCAGTAGTCCTTATCGACATAGGCGAATATTGAGTCATTCTCCTAGTTCTCCATATTCTAAAAAGATTTACTCATCTCCTGCTCAAACACCCTTAGGCAAGCTTGTGCAGAGAGACAAAGATGAAGGTAATCAATTGACCCCGTGGGAACAAGACCGAATCCAAAAGAATCCATTACTTCTGCATGCATATAACACTTCAGTTATGGATAGCCCATTACAAAAGAAATCACTTTCTTCACTGAGAAAGAAGGTCGTTACCAAAAAGCATGATTAATGTTGATACAAAATATATACTTTTGTTATTTCATCTATAGAAATACATATTTAATTTATTTTTCTCTTTTTTAAATCATTTTTATAGGGTGTTTGGTCGTTAGATCATCAGGTATCATGAGCATCATAAATAATAATATCAAGGAAATAATAAGTTAAAAGGGCATAAACAGTCTAATTTACAGGATCCCAGAATTCGTTTGCCATCCCAACAATATTTATATTTTCAACTGGTTGGGATTGAGAATAAGATGTAACAGAATCTGTATTATCATAAGACCGAGAACTGGTAGGTTCATTACCAGAGCTAGTATATAGCCTTGTTGTAGAAGGTCGTGCTAATGGTCTATCTAAGGCAGTCAGAGAAGAAAAATTAGACTGAATGGACCCACCCCAGGTAGAATTATGTTTCACATCACCTCCTAATGGTGGTTGTCGGCGTAATTGGTCATGAGGCAATGAGAATCCCATACCAGGGTTATAATGTTGGGATGGGTGTTGAAAACTGTGTTGTCCATAAGAACTGGTCCACGGAGTAGATGAAGAACTATGGGTGAAACTCGAGATCTGTGGTAATGATGATGGAATACCTTCTGGTCGGCTCAAAGAACTTAAAGGTTGATCATGAGGATTTCTGAGGGATCTGCCATAATCAGGATAAAAGTTAGTTTCAAAGGGCTCTAGAGCATCTATAGGTTCAGGCATATATTTTCTATAATCATGCTCAGAACTTAAGGAACCAAAATGCGTCTGTGATGATGCCGGTGATTGATTTTCATCTATATCGTGTCGTCCAAGGTAGGTAGGAGAAGTAGTAGAACTGTAGCCATCACTACTATCAGCACTACTCATAGATACACTAGATGCAAAATTAGAGGTTTTACGACGGCTCGACTCACCTGTAGATAATCCCCTTTCATATCCACCAGTCATTTTGGTGATTTTGGTGATTTTTTGCTTGTATTTCATCTTCTGGCTGTTGGTGCAAGTACATCTTGCATGGTCTTCTCGACATGGACAGTTGGGATTAGAGCCCAAGTCAGGTCCACAAATACATTTGGTATGAAGTTGTCTATTTTTACGAGCATCTCGGCAATGAGCGCATTGACTAGTAGGTCGACCTTTGGGTTTAATCATAGTCAAAGGTTGGTCTGAATGCTTACAGCTCGAAACTCTATGGCCCCTTATACACCTCTCACAAGCATATTTAACTCCGTCTATAAAAACCATTTTTAATAGGTACCTGGTATATTCACAGTTAAGAAAAATTTGAAGTCGTAAAGTCGATCTTATGATTATTTATAAAATATAGCAAGGTCAAAAAAAATGGTAAGCTGGTTGTAAACTTTTATATCTCTAGTGCCTCAAAACTAAGATAGCGACCAGGATTTTAAAAATGCTTGAACTCCATATATATATATATACAAAATAGCGGTTGAATGATTGATAGTACAAACAGGACAGTAATGCCTCACGCAAAAAATGCTAAACTGATCAATGAAGAATTAACAGGTCGAAATCATTTTATCATGGTCTGGGAGACGGTGATTAATATAGTAAAAAAGCTGTTCGTACAGGCCACCAATTAGCCCAGGCTTTCTAGGACAGGAAAAACTGGCTCCCGAGATCAAGGGTATGGCTGGTAGCTCTAAAAAAAAAGAAATGATTTCTTTTCCTGCTGTATAAGCCTTTAAACAGTAACTAAACTTAAACCCAGATACAGCAAAAGAAATTTCGATAGCCAACAAAAGAAATCTCCGTTGAGGGGCAGGCCAACGTGTATAGGGCAGACAGGTTAAACACGACATTTTTAGCACTAAAATGGATGCCACACAAAGAAATTTGGCAACCTTGCACAGACTTGGCTTTCACCCTTGACCTACTTTTTGTCTCCAAAACATGCAAGCTGTTGACTAAAGCGGTAAGGCGTATGTTCATAAAATGGTTAAAAAAGCCAAACACGCGATCAACATTTATAATCTATATAATTTTTGTTATAGATTTTAGCTGAAAACAGAAATATATTTTAATAATGCCTTGGTTATACTCGTTGTTACCAGATTATAATGTTATAGTTAGTAGACTCACTGATATCATCAGGTAGGATATGGGTGGCAGATGGTGTGGGACTCCAGGAAGCCACTTGAATGGAGCCATACTAAGTGCCTACAAAACGGATTGGCCGCAAAAAATAAAAATACTAGACTTCTTATACTAATTTAGCGGAATTACGTCAGTGCCAAATTGCTGACAAGCGTCGAAAGTCTGCTCGATCCTATTGCAGAAACCGTAAAGTTTATTAAATTGCCAAGACGCCGGTTTTTCCTAATTAGCCCCTATCATTTGAGCGATTAATAGAGCTATTTTATTGGTTTTGACACATAAGAAAGGGAGTTTGATAGGTTTTTATTTAGAACAGCCTGCGTCTCATTCACTAGTTTTTATTATTATGAATGATTTTACTTTTTCTATCTTTTAAACAGTCTACTAGGCCATCCATTTGATATTTACTCTTAGTGGTATCATTTAATGTTAACAGGTTAATGGCTACTAAAAATAAGCCAAGTAGATAGCAGATAGTCACAGATATTTATTTTGATATCATCTCTTTAAATGTTAACCAAATTTAATAATGCAATCGAAAAGTCTTGGCTTTAAGTACATTGGGAAATCGCAGTCGAATCTCAAAAATTAAGACCTTACAACTGCACTGAAAAGTCTTGGCAACGGTAAGTACATGCAGATCTTCTTAAATAAGTGTGCCCTAACATCTAACCAGATCCTACTGTATAAAGCTCTGGAGTGTGTAACTGTTAAGAGCTACTTACTGTAAGTTACCTATCAGGCTCGGACCGAGCCTCCAAATATGACGAAGCTAGTTACCATATCCAAAAATAGTCCTTGAAAGTCCAAACAATCTAACTTTTCCAGGTTAAGTATTACAAGGTTTTACATTTTGGTCATAACCTTAATTAGTTAGACAATTAATGACGTCGTCATCGTCATTGACCATATGAGCGCCTTTCAACCGGGCTCTAAAGTCCTAAATTCCGATGTCTTATACTTTTTTCGCGGAATCTGTTTTGCTCCAGTCTCTTCTCCTTAGTCTGAGAGATGAAGGTGCCCCAAATAAACACTGGACTTTGGAATAATCGTGAGTTGTCGGCAGCAACTATCCGTGCCGTTTGGACGGCTGAGTGCGATCATGACTGCTAGTCAACATTAAGATGTGATGAATTTACGGTCAACCATGTTAAAGGTGATATAATACCTGAAACTCCAAGCTATTACCTTCTCGAGAAGCGATGATGTCATATAAAGAAATACAAAAAAGAACAATGCCGGGAGGTTGTCAATTGAATCTCCGAGCTATCGGTCTATGCATCATATGAACTTTAAATTATGATGATATGTGGATGGATGGTCATCGTTAAAGTCTTTATTAGTCGGTCACGCTACTCGTTAAGATTAATATAAATCACAATTTATCTTAAATAGTAGATTGCTAATGATATTTGAAAATTTTGACAGCTGTTAATTGTGACACTTGTAATGACGTGTTTTTGTGACACGAGGTCTTAAATGCATATACGGCACCAACTGACAAAAATTAACAACCTTAAAGGTGTTTCAATTGAAATTCTGTACCTTAATACTTATTATAATGGGCTCTTACCAGATTTTTACTGCTCTTAGAATTGTCGTATTCTAAAAAGAGTGCCGTATAACAAATTATAACTAGGTAGTTTGCAGCACATGTGCTAATAATAAATCCTTTTAGTGTGCATAGTGTACATACTTTAGGGCACACCCGCCCTACACAAAATCGGACATGAAATCTTTCATCCACGCAATTCAATCTATGGCTGCGAGGCAATTAAATAAATATCAACAAGGCTTTTGTAGACAAATAAAAATAGGTTAAAATCCAAGTCCAGGGTTGTCGAATAATTGAAAGATTGAAGTCTCTAGAGGTGTCATTTATATTGGAGTATTGCTCAAACTATTCTCTTCCTGTTTCCTTCTGTGCTGCCTGATTTACACAATGAGCAACTTCAATGCCAGGAAATCCGAATCGAATCTGCACTTGCTTAGCTAATATAAGTATAACTCATGTGTCAGTGACGGATTCTTTGTTCACAGCAAAAGTAAGGAGGAGCCGACTACTTTTCAAAATATCGGAATGGAGTTAGTTCATATTACCTAGGTTGTAACTCGATCACATAGGCCAAGAAACCTTAACATATAAGGTAAAACTTCCTTAGAGACATCTATAAAAAAACCAGCTTGTTCGAATTGGATGGTCTATACTACATTAGTTGTAAACTATTATCATTGCCTCACGGCATAGACCGAGAATTATTTGAGAATAACTAGCCGGTAAGTTACAGTATTTTCCTCATTGAGAATGTCAAAGTCATTGATATCATTAACTGATACCTTTGACTGAGTCTTTTCTCAAAATAGTACTCTTTTTGTGATTTAATAGGTTTGAGCGAATTTGTTGTGAAGCTCATTTTCATATATATAACTCATAGATATATTTCTTTTCAATAAACTTCTCTTTTATGAGTAATATTACATATTTGAAACAGGTAAAATGAGCATTTTATTTTCTACCACCCGATATCTATAAATTTGTAGAGTCTCTTGCGGCTATACGATAACTGGGATGGAGTTCTTTACAGGTATATCATTTGCTCTTTCCTTAAATAAAATGTTTTTCCTTTATCTTGGATTAGCCTTGACCATCAGACCCATGTGCCCAACAGTTGAACATCTAACATGATGCAAATTTATTATCTTTAAGGGTACTGAAAACCTTCTGTCCTGATACATATCATTAGCAATAAATCCCTCGTGATTCAATTATGCCTCGGAAAAAAAGGAGAGAAATTTCTTCTATAGGTTCATTTCAGCTCTTGAGGTTAAGGTATTATTTTGGCCCTTGGCTCATAAGCTGATATTAGCATGGTTAATTTACACTTGTTGTTGATATTATGATCGACGTATGAATATTAAAAGCACTATGATTTTTCTTTCAGATTCAAGTCGGTATATTGCTAGATTACCATCCAAGATAACTTGTAAGAAATATCATACTATCTATCTTATTAAATGGATAAACATGAATCCGGTAAGTAAAATTGCAATGAAAAATATCAACGGCTCATATATTAGTCTGGCTCCACTTTCATGGAATGTGGAACTTTCCGTAACAACTTTGATGAAACGGCGCCTTCTTTTCGTGCTTTCTTTTTCGTGCAAAATAAAACGCTAGGTGGGCTTTGGGCAAATTTATATGACTCGATATCTTCGGACTGCTCCCTAAACTGATTGGAAATATCCTAGCAAAACTAGTTGCTATAAAACTCGAAAACTCCGCATAGAATAATACTTGTGCTTTTCGGTTCTATAATCGATCGAACTTGTTGGCGGATATCAATTTCATCTATAGTTCTGGTCGAAGTGAATATACTACTCAAAACCAAGCTATTCCTTTGATATATTGTATATTAGCTACCAGCTCGCTATTTGAGACTGATCGTATTGGCGAAATGAGCCTGTAGGACTCTAGTGATGGAAAAAAAATGTTTCCTAGAAATAAAAACACTTAATTGATATTACTGATATTAATGATTCGATTGGTTTACAGTGTCTTATAATTATTATCATATTTTTATTATACTCTGTAAGACTATCTTGTTGCCATTAATATGTTGGAGTTGAGTTACGGACATTTGACTTCGTTTGAAAATGGGCCATCATCGTCGTTTCAACCAAAACTCCGACAGGTTAGAGGCTGAAACAATAAAGGCTTTGTTTGGGACCATACTTAAATTAGATATTTAACAATTAAAAGAAAAAAATTGATACATCCAAAGACTAATTCTTTTTAGAACTATATACATTTATATCCACTACTCTCATATAATATTTATTGTCTTATAGACTTTTTCTTCAAATTTCATAGCTTTTTCTCTTTATTATTAGAATGGTCCTATTGATAATAATCCTTTATCAAGACAGAGTTCTAGGTTTACCTCCATGTATTCGGCCAGAGGATTACAATCATGAATTGGCGTCTGATCTTCAAATCCTATGTGCTACCGAGAATGCAACCTATTCGCATCCGAGTGCTAAGCAAATTTCTCTGTATTCTTTTTCAAATGTTCATACGTCTCTTGTGCTTATTTTAGACAAATTTGTTCTAACAATCAACCTTAGAACAAGCTGTATAGATTCATTGTCTGAACAGAGTATATTAATAATATGGAATGAACTGGAAAGGAGATTATTTGAATGGAGAAGACTCGCCCCTGTGCTTAAAGCAGTGTTTAATGTTTAGCAGAACTGCTTCAAAGCGAATGGAATGATTGTTATTGCTCATAGCTATGTACAGATGCTTTTATATCAGCCATTTCTACGGTATTTTAGTGCTTCTCTCGGAGATTGTGTGGGTAATACTTCACATGGCAGAGCAAGGTAGTAATTATGCTCAAAAGTGTATAATCCTATCTATGCTAGTTGTTCAAATTTCCCAAGAACTTGTATCAAATGATTTTTTTCAATTGTGCTAATTGGATTTCAGTATACCCTTTGTTTCTCTCTGTTTCAAACTTGATATTTTACATTAATGAAAATGGAGGAAATAGAAATATCCCGATTGTCCATATCAGTGTAGCTTCTGCTTCTGGAGAAAAGGATACTTGAATTGCTGAAGAACAATACTAAATCTGCTTCCAAGACTATTGATTTTAGATGTAATGCTCTCAAGGTTGAATATGACAGCATCTGAATTGAAGGATTTGTGTACTAGAGGTGCTATCTAAGGCAGTAAATAGTGGAGTACCAGAGTATAACAATGGAGTCAATAGAATTTCCGATGTTTCCAATAGTTTTATGTCACGATTAAGTATAGCTGGACTAGAATTAAATAGTTGTTTTACCTGATATATTGGATCCTGAACTATTTCCATTTTTCTGTATGAACCTGCAATTTAGGACTAAATTGTATCGATGGTCCATCGTTTGAAAATTTTTCGCCTTCTTTTCTGATTCCTCGTTTAATGAAAATAATGATGTCTTTTTAATTCCCTACTATCATGACTTGATGAATTCATCATCTCCAAGAGCTTCCTCACCGTCTCATGATGATTCTGATACTTCAACTGCTTTTTTCAGTACTATCTCACCTTCTTCTAGATCTTCAGCTATGGCTAATTGGTATTGGTCTGACTTAATGTCCGAAAATATGAGCTTAGCTACAAGGAGCAATTCTGTTCTTTTTTGAGTGGAATACTCTATAAAAGTTTAAATAAAATAAAAACTTCATCTCGTTTATATGATATGCGTCTAAACTTCTGTAGAATCAGAAGATTATATTACATGTCTTCGTATTATATTAGATATACCTCAGATGTTATGAAATATGTTATTTGGGAAATGCTCCAATACGTTTGTTCAAAACATTATATATATGCGTAGATATTTGTATATGTAAGAATAAATAATGAATAATAAATAATGAATAATAAATAATAAATAATGAATAATGAATAATGAATAATGAATAATAAATAATAAATAATAAATAATAAATAATAAATAATAAATAATAAATAATAAATAATAAATAATAAATAATAAATAATAAATATTGAACACATACCGAGGCTATGCTGTACTCATCTGGTTAGACCATCGATAAATGGAAGAAAGCTGTTTGGAAACTAGCATTTTATGATCTACCCGACAAAAGTCATTTAAAAAGGAGCCAGCTTCATCGTATAATAATAGAATATTTTTATCATAAATTACAACTTGTCCGCCATGGAATATACTATTAGTAAAGTTTACACCAGCCGTCTGCCATCGAGCATACACAGCTGGCTGCTGTTTATCCAAAATTTCTTGAGGTAGTTTCAGTCGATATTGTTCAATATGATCATTGATATTGTCTATTATCATATAAAACTCACCTCTTGGTACTGTACCATTTCCAGTAAGATTTATTACCTCAACCTTATCGTCAGTTGGCTGATGGAATAGCGTGAATTGACCACCATCCGACTGTTTAGACAGCCAAAGGCCTTTCCAAGGACGAGTTTCAGTAGGGGTAATAAGCTCATCATCTAACTTACTGAAAGTTTCCACCCGTTCACCTAAGCCCCTGAACGAAATATAATTACTAACTAACCACTTCCTCATTCGAAATAAATTCTCACTGGGATGCCTTGGCCTAGATGTACTGTTATAAACCTTATAGTCTTCTATTGTTAGACTCTTGGTTCGTTCTTTCGCAGGGACTTTTAAAGGTGGCCAAACTTCTGGCCCATGCTCAACTTTGTCTAAAGATGTCTTTTCAATTCTCATTATACAGGTGAAAAGATCCGGATAGGCTCCAGTTTTTGTTAGAGTTGAGTCATTTTTATAATCACTAGCAGCATTAACAGCAACTAAAGGGCTCGGACTGTACGAAAGTCGGTAAACAAGTCTCATTTTGGATCTATTTCTAGTTCTACCAGTTCTCACCAATTCATCTATTCGGTCTACTTGATAGTAAGATTTTTCTTGGTGTGGATCACTTGAAACAAGCTCAACTCGTGCAGCAGGAATTACCTCATATACTTCAAAGCAACCTTCATTATAAGTGGAGATCAAAACGCTGCCAAAGCCACTTCTGTCACCATGCCAGATAGATGGCTTCAGCCACCGATGACGGTACATTGTAATATATAGTTTTCGAAATGAATTGTAAGGTATACTTGAATTGGTATAGATTCCGAGATCCCTTTCACAAAGTTTCTGCCAGAAATTGTCATCTTGGATAAACATTGCATGCAATCGTCGACAGGTTGAAGCTAGGGGTATTAAGCTGGGACTATCAACCATATCTGCTATATGAAGGAGAACTTCATTAGGTAGGTTCAGAAGCCTGCTCATCTTGGGCAGTTGTGGGACTATTGAAATATAAATATATTGGATAAGGCCCTTTAGAAAAGCAGATTACTACAATGTGCGATTATCAATCTAGAATGATACTACTATCTCAGCGATACAACCTGCGGCAAAACAAGTTATGGATCTGCGGCTCAGATATTGGATAGAAATTATTGAGAATAGTCGTGACTATCCATAAAAGGAGTAGTGTAGCAAACTAATATTTATAAATAATTAGGTGATTAGTATTATGTATTTAATGTTTTGTGTTATTTTCATCTAGGTCACTCAATGGCAAATTGGTAGATTCAAAGAAATAGAGTAATACCAATCTGCATGGGATGTAAATTTGTTGAACAACAATCAGGCTATTTAATTTTAACTTGAATTTAAATTAAACCGATATTCTTGAAAGTAACAATATATAAGCGAACTATAGATTATAACTTGTATGCTTTACCGTTTATTGTACTTTTGTAATTGTGTAATTTCAAGTTTTCAACTAATGCTTCTTTGCTATCAAATTAATGCACATAAATCTACCTGCACATTTCAAAATTCAAACTCGAAATTGAAACTCTTTGAAAGCCTCAAGAGGCCCATAAAATAGAGCATGTCTGTTTATTATTGCTCGTTTAGAGCTTAGTGATAAAAAAAATTAGTAATATTTCATATATTATTAAGATTAATATATCTTAAGTTATATACATGTCAACACATACTGTCGGCCCTAAACACCACAGCAAGGTGGTAGCTTTACTAAGAATATTGTAGTGCTTAGTCACCATAATAAGCTGGAGACAGCCCAAACCGCCAACAACTATAATCAACAACAGAAACGTGCAATTCTAAGCTATGATGGAACAAGTTTATTCACAACACCGAGGTTCGTCATCGTATCAGTTAAAAGATTGAACTTTACAAAACAATGGAGGAGAAGCGTAATGGAGCTCCCCGTATCAGGGTACTTTCTCTCAACTGTTGGTAAGTTGACTTGAACAGAGTTACACAGGTGATTATTAACAATCAAGGGGCCTTAAGTTTGTATCAAAGCACCGACGAGAACGGATCATTGGAATAGGCAAAGTTCTTGCAGAAAGAGGTAACAATTACGATATAATAGCATTACAAGAAATATGGGTGGAAGATGATTATAAAATCTTGCTAGAAAATATCCAACCACATCTTCAGTATGGTAGATTATTTTACAGTGGAATCCTAACTGGACCGGGCTTGGCGGTGTTCTCGAGATGGCCTATAACATCAATTTCTGTGCATAGATTTGCACTTAATGGTCGTCCAAGTGCCTTCTTCCGTGGAGATTGGTATGTGGGAAAATCGGTAGCTAGTACTATAATTGCTCATCCTACTCAAAAGATCGAATTGCTCAATTCTCATATGCATGCTCCATATGGACCTGGAGACGCAGCTTATACTTGCCACCGAACTTCTCAAGCGTGGGAACTAGCCCGATTGGCACGAAGATCTATTGATAGTGGGCATCTCACAATTGTGGTAGGTGATTTAAATTCGATTCCTGGAAGTGAGACGTATGGGCTTTTGCAACATATTGGAGGACTTTCTGATAGTTGGAAATCCAAGCATGGTGAATTCACTGGTAATATTGCAGATTTGCCCCCTCATGACCAAATATTGCGTGCTGGAACTACTTGTGATAGTAGATTGAACACATGGAGAAAAGATCGCCAACCTCATGAAGCTAAGAGATTAGACTATATCTTGTTTGATGAATCAAAATCTCAAGTCACCGATTGTCGGGTCTCGTTTACCGAGCAGTATGGTAGCTATGGAAGTTATTCTGATCACTTTGCTATTGAAGCCGATTTGGAATTACGACCTTCTAATGAGTTACGTCCTATTGCTACACCCCCTGCTGCAGAAATGGCAAGACTGTATCGAGATATATTAAATGTTATTGAAGCATATAAGCCAACTAGTGATTGGCAAAAGCAGTGGAGAATCTGGCATTTCTGGGCATCTATAGTAGTGGTTATTGGGCTTTTGATAGCCGTATTTTGGGGGGCTGCTAGTAATAGAGCTTATGTTGGATTTATATTCCAGTTTGTATCTATTTTGGTAGCTACTACGGGCTTGTTGGATGGCCTGATTGGTTTTTTATTTGGAAGAAATGAAAATAGAGCGTTACGAGAATTTGAACAAGAGATAATGGTTGCTCTTGATACATTGCCTTCATTTTAATTTTAAAAAGTTTTTGCATTTATAGCCTGAATCAAATAATAACTATATATAATTTTTAATACTTTTGAACATGAATAAAGAAAAGATTTAAAAAGAAAAAAATTCTATATTTTAGAAATATAACAAAATAAAATATTTAGAAAAAAAAAATAAATAAAGCATCTTAAGCAGTTTCAGAAGAAGGACTGTCAACAATAACACCATCATCAGCAATGGTCTCATCATCATCCAAAACCTTTTCATTCAAAGACCCTTCAACTTTAGAATTTTCAGAGGATTCAGGGGTGGGTTCAGAAACTTCAGGATCTTGAGCTTCTTCATCAACAGCAACTAAATCTTCATCATCGGAGAGAGAGATTTGAATCTTCTTCTTCTCAACTTCGACTCTAGGGATTTTTGGGACAGTAATCTTCAATACACCATTGGAGTACTTGGCCTTGATATTCTCCTCATCAATATCATTTCCAGTGGGAATAGTAATTCGTCGCTCAAACTTTCCTACTCTTCTCTCACCAATTTTGAGGTACTTCGATCGGTGTTCTCTATCGAAGACAGGAGACAAGGTACCAGATAAAATAACATCATTTTCTTGAGCATCAAAATCAACAGAAATGTTATTAGGGTTAGCACCAGGAACAGAAGCAACAATTACATAAGATTCGGGTTGGTCATATACGTCTACCAAAGGCGAAACGATAGATTTTTCGTTATTTTCATCATCAACAGACCAGTGGTAGACAAGAGGGGAAACTCTAAGGGAATCAGACTCGGAATCAGAGCCGGATTCTCCACCTCTTCGTCTATGATGTCTGTGGTGACGGCGGCCGCCTCTAGCACCCCGTTTACCATCAAATCCGTGAGCATGGGCTCCATGAGTATGAGGATAATGGCCATGTCCATGTCCATGGCCGTGATATAAACCTCGAACAAATGGACCTAACGCTTCAAAAGGATGGGGGGGAGGAGGAGGTGGAGGTGGGTGAGGATGTCCACCAGCACTAGATTCGCCATTTCCAGGAGGAGTTGGAGGAACAGGAGGTTTAAAGAAAGGTGAGTTTTCAAACTCAGCTGTCAAGTTGTCAATAAAGTCCCAAAAGGGAGCGTGGTTGGATTTAAATTGTCTTCCCATTGTATAATTCAGTAAAATAAAGTTGTTTATAATAGTGATAGAAAGGTAGGAATCACCGTTAATTTATAGTAATCTATGCATCCTTGACATTAGTATATATCACCTTAGTAGTGGCAAAATATAGTGGCAAAGTTGGTGGCGAACAAACGGCATCGCAAACGTTATCTATTCTGTATGGCGCCAGAAGCTTCGAGATTTGTTTGCTTTCAACGCACTATAAGCTTGCAGTAAACAGGCATCTGCCGCCAGTCTGGCCCCAGAAAATGACGTTTTAAGTTGGGCAGCCGGGTGCTGCTCGCGACTTATTAATTTTTGCAGCTTTTTGATAAAACAGGACCTAGCCCAATGAAATTTCTTAAATAGTAATATATTTATTTGGTGAATATTTTGAACTTTTTTTTTTGAAAAATTTCACTTGTTTCCATTAATAATAATATTATAAAATATGCTATTTTAAGAAGCATGAGGTTTGCCACTGATGTTAGTGGTACAGGCGTCTATCTGTGTCGCCTTCGTTGCGTAACAAGGCCTAATTTGTCCCCAAATCACGGCTGACCTTCCGAACTGTAAGAAAAAAAAACTACGCCCCCTGAGAACAACCAAACAAAAATAACATGTGAAATGCATGTATTTTTCAAAATATTATTGGTGTGAAAGTTGTCAAAGATAACGGCTTAAATAAAGTTTATTTTTTTTATTATTTTTTTTTTTTGGGGAGTTTTCGGAGTGCGATAAAAAAAACAGGATCCATCGTAATGTCATAGTCGACTCGTGTGTGGACACTCAATATTGAAATGAAACAGCGGCTAACACAGATTACGGTCATCAAGTTTATGATTCTTGTTACAAAAGTAGAATTTTATATATTTACATTTCTAAACATCATTAAATTACAAAATTAGATTAAATAGCTCTTTTTAATCATGTACTTGAGCACCTAATCGGTGGCACTCCTTAAGGAAAAATTCAACATTAACCGGGTCAAAGAAAGGTTGAGTTCCATGACCAAGGTTAATAATATACTTTTGCTTACCAAAACCATCCAACATCTCTCCGACCTTTCTTGAAATGGTCTCCTCAGATCCATAGATGACACCAGGGTCTAGGTTACCTTGTAAAGTAACCCTGCCATTGTTAACCTTGACAGCATCAGCAGGGTCATATAACCAGTCTAAAGAGACAACATCATACTTGGTGTCAGCCAATTCATCAAGAGCATACCAAGCACCCTTTGCAAATACAGTCATAGGAACGGGTTCGAGCCCAAGCTCCTTGAGTCTCAAAGGAACTTTCTCAGCAATCTCCTTAAGATAAGGTAAAGAGAATTGTTTAAACTCAGCCGGTCCTAATTCACCAGCCCAAGACTCGAAAACCTGGAGCATTTGAGCACCAGCAACAACCTGTTGTACCAAAAACTCAATAGCAACTTTTGTGATTCTTTGCAACAAAATTGCAGACTCCTTGGGGTATTTGTAGATCCAGGTTCTAACGTATCTGTACATCTTAGAACTACCACCCTCAATCATATAAACCATCAAAGTCCAAGGAGCTCCACAAAATCCTAGTAAAGGAACTCGACCATTTAACTTCCTTCTAGTCAATGTGATAGCATCAAGAGCCCATTGAAGCTCTTTCTTGACATCGGGGTTCTTGGTTAACTTGGTTTCCAACTCTTCGGGTTCTCTTAAAGGATCGGGGAAGTAAGGCCCAATCTTATCTTTAATCTCGACATGCATTCCCATTGCTTGAGGGATAACCAAAATATCACTAAAAATAATAGCAGCATCGATCAGGCCATTAAAGTGCTCAATAGGTTGAATGGTGATGGCAGAGGCCTTTTCAGCATCTCGACAAACTTCAAAGAAATCAGAAGTGCCTTTAACTTCATGATATTCTGGGAGATATCGACCAGCTTGTCTCTATAAGCTTGTTAGTATTAAAATAGGAAAAAAAAAAACAAAAAAAAAAAAACTCCGCTCCGCACTTACCATAATCCAAACGGGGGGTCTTTCGACCTTTTCACCTGTAATTAGACTCTAAGATCTGGGAAATAATAGTACATTATTCATACCTCTAGCGGCCCTTAAGATCAAATCATTTTTCAAAGCAGGAAATTCAGTCATTGTTCCGTAATGACTGGTCGTACAGTAGCCAACAAACTTGTTTAGATAAGTTGAAATTTCATATTGTATAATTATTATAATAACCACCGCGGCCAGAACTTAGTATCATGTGACTCGCGGCTTTTATCGGCTGTCTAAACTGTCGTAAATAATGAATACTCACCATAGACATAAAACCATAATATAGTGAATTTACTAGTTAAAAATATGTAATTAGACCATCTGGTAAAATTTTTACCACAATTTTAAAGTCATATTCGCAGTTTTGCAGTTTCGCTGGTCTCTGGTCCGGTGAACAGTAACTAATTTCATCAAAGAACTCTAGCATTCTATATGGGCAAGGGCTTTTATTACACCATCAGTAATAGCTTTATTAAGATTAGTTAATGATTAATAACCTAACTGCGAAGTGCCTTATACATACTGAATCAATATATATATATTCCGAGCAAGCCTAAAACACTTGAGGCTTTTCTTCTGCATTTTATTTTTACTTTATATCAACAATGTTTACTGGAATTGTTGAACACTTAGGAAGTATGTGAAAACGACCAGACATAATGTACTGTTTATCTAACTGGTCTAGTTGTTTCTGAATACAATAGTCTCGATACTTCCGAGTCTGGAGGCAATGGAGTTTCTTTGATCATTTCCAATGCCGCCAACATTTTAGATGACTGCCATCTTGGAGATTCCATTGCTGTTAATGGTGTTTGTCTCACTGTTACTGAATTTACTAAAGACGAATTTAAGATTGGAATTGCTCCTGAGACTTTGAGACGAACTAATCTCGGCGATTTGAAGAAGGGTGACTCAGTCAACTTAGAAAGAGCCGTTTCTGGTCATGTTCGATTTGGAGGTCATTTCGTTCAAGGACATGTTGACACTGTAGCTGAGATTGTAAACCAAGTTAAGGATGAAAATTCATTAGCCATCACTTTTGCACCCAAGGATAGGGCATTCCTTAAATATATTGTCGAAAAGGGTTTCATTGCTATCGATGGTACTTCTTTAACTATTACTGCTGTTGATGATGTTAAAGGCACTTTTTCAGTCATGTTGATTGCTTACACTCAAGCCAAGGTTGTTATTGCCAAGAAGAAGGTTGGAGATTTTGTCAATATCGAAGTTGATTTAATGGGAAAGTTGGTTGAAAAGCAAATCAGTGCTATTGTAGAGCAACAAGCAGGTTCCCATCTTGAGCAATTGGTTGAAAAGATTGTCAGTGCCAAACTGGCCAAATAATCAAATGCATTATTTAATTTATTGCTTGTTTCTTTGTTTCTTGTTCATATTTTTATTCTTCTTTTTGTTAAAAAATAATTAATTAATTAATTATAATTATATATAATATAATATATTATTGTACATGCACAAACTAAAAAAAATTTGGAAAATAAAATACTAATGACTAAGAGTCAATGCCTGGGATTCTTCCTCAGTGCTAAATACCAAACTGACACCTTCATCACCAGCAGAGATGACTCTGGTTCCATTTTGTTGAACAGCAAAGCCTAAAACACCTGCACTATGTCCTTTACCTTCCCATTTTCGCTCACCACTTCTAACATCCCATTTGATAAGAGATCCATCAATACCACTAGAAAATAAATAAGGAGTTCCTGCAACAAACTCAAGCTTGGTAATCGAATCCTCAATCTTTAAGGTTCTTCGGACTCTCCAAGTTGCTACATCGTATAATTGAATCTCACCAGCAACATTACCAACTGCAACAATATTGACGGTAGGAGCATCACACCAAGCAATGCCTTCTATACTCTTTTCTAAGAGTTCCGAGTCTTCGGAGGAAGTGTTAAAAGACGTTAAAAAATTACCGTTGTCTACACGCAATACAATGGCGGTACCATCAGTAGATCCAATGATGACTGACTTTCCAGAAGGTGATGCAGTAATAGAAACCCATGGGTGTTCACCATGTAATTCCTTAGGGGTTAATGTATAATTAGCAGATGAAGTAAACACATTCCAGTTAACAACAGTGGCATCGTCAGACACAGTCATCAAAGTTAAACTATCCATATCATCAGTGTTGACAAATAACCCATTGTTGGTAGGCATGCTATGAGATGAAAGGACTGCAATGTTTTCAAGATTAGGCTCCAAAGCATAAACCCAAATCGAACCATCACTAGCACCAGCAGCAAAAATAGCTTGCTTAGGGTGAAATTTGATCCAGACGATCTCCTCGACTTCTTGAACACTACCATGGAAAGTCCACTTTTGTCCTCGACTAACACTCTTCCAAACTCGGATCTGTCCAAGCATATCTCCAGTAACAAGATAACTTCCATCAAAAGTAAAGCCACCAGCAACCAAAGATTCTTCATGTCCACTTAATTGAGTGACCAATACAGGAGGGTGTCTATTAGTAGTCCACAAATATCCCATATTGTCACCACCACCAGTAACAACCATAGGTAAAGTAGGATGACTAGCAATCATATAAACTGAGTCTTGATGACTATCAAAATAAGTGGAAGAGTTATTAGACATATCGATTTCGATTCTATCTTCACCTTCACCTTCACCTCCTTCTCCGTCGTAAGCATCGTCCATTTCTTCATCTTCTGACATGGGCTCCGCTCCATCGAGATTATCGTCCTCGACTTCTTGAATTTCAGATTCATCTAAGAAGGCATCTTCTTCTTCTCCTTGTAATCTATTTTCCTCTGACATTGTCGTATTGTGGTGAGATCAATAGATTGATATAAATAATAATGTATTGAACTAGCAAATTGCTGCTGTGTGTTATATTATATATTTGACTTTTATTTATTTTATTTTTTTTTTTCGGTATCTTACGTAAGTAATCTTTCAGCCGCGTAACTTTACATGCCTGACTACATAATAGGGAAACGCCATAACGACCAAGCCGCTGGTACCAACATGTCTGAACATGCACCCATTACTAAGCCTTGAATCGGTTTCTAAGTATGGTTCTGAATAATAATAAAGGAAGTTAATAGAAGTTTAAATAATTTGATTTAATGTTGAGTGGGATATTAACTATTGTACTGCGAAGCCAAATTCCCAGCCTCTACATGAATCAATGTTAGATCTATTCAGATGGTGCTGTAACTGTAGTAGATATTTCCCAGAACAGTAACAGTGTTACAGCCCTTTAAATCATTAAGGTAAGTTAACTTACAGGCATTGGATCTTTAGTAACTGTTATACGTAAGACTCCTGTTTAAGATGTTGCGTTTATGTATAGTTGGAATAACTTTAAATCAAATATTCTTTGAATTTATGAGTTGTAGAGATGAAACTCATAGGTCAATAAAAATGTGCTGTCAGTTTTATACTGGAGTGAAGAAGAAATTTATACAGACTAGACTACCATTACACTATACGTGTATAATCATAAACTCAACGTTCAAACTTTAAATATAGTTGACACAATTTCATTCAAACTACCGAAATTATTTAAACACCTCGATTTTCCTTTTAAGTTAGTGACCTTAGACAGTAATTTGATATGTCGCTACTCTGTAGCCTAACAAAAATGACGATCCTTACTATATTCAAGAGACCATGTGCCGCATGGTTATTGTTATCTGTTGGTACGTGCTTGCTTCATATAATTAATATTCACGACCAATAACCGGCTTATCTCTTAATATTTTGTTCTTCTAAGCGAAAAAAGGCATTGAATTGCCGTTTAATACCAGGATATAATTGACTGAGTTTCCTTTTTGCGTTCGTTTACTATTTATATAGGAGCCATCACCAATATACTTATTTTTGGAGGTCGGAGATTCTGTCGGAGCTTATTTTGTCTAGCCATCTCCGAATTCAATTGGTTTCTACAGGTAGATAAACTATTGTATTATTATCCATCAAAATGAGTGAAGCTGTAGCTGTTTCTCCTCATGACGGGGTTGAACAAAGTATCGGTCAGTTTGAAGAACATGTAATTGAGCCAGCAGAGGCAGCCAGTGGAGAAGATTCAAGCCCACAACCAAAACAGTCTGTATTCAAGAGGTTTATAGGGTCTACATTTGGATTTAAGAGGCTACCATTCAGTTTAATATTCTTTACAGCCTATTCTGTTATTATATTCTTAGCATCTTTTGTACAATATTCCACTAAACCTTATGTCCCTGCCACTTACCCCCTCGAATACTTTACTACTGCTTTTACCGACTTGCAGGAAATCTCAAAGACCTACCACTCGTATGGTACTCATGCAAATGATGATGTGCATGATTATATCCTTGAAGTAGTCACTGATATTGTTGGTGAGCTTAAAGAAATTATTATTGATGCTGATATCCAAAAGGTGATGTTCACCAAGGGAGATGTGTTCGACAAGAATCTATCTACTGGAAAGCTAACGTATTATGAGTCGAATAACGTGCTTGTTCGAATCCCTGGATCAGACCCTGAATTAAAAGCTGTTCTCATCAGTGCCCACTTTGATAGTGTTCCTACCGGTCATGGTACTACTGATGACGGATGTGGAATTGCTAGCATGTTGAGTATCCTCAGATACTTTGTAGACCAATTGGAAGAAGGAGTTCAATTCAAAAGATCAATTATCTTCAATTTTAATAATAATGAAGAGTTTGGATTATTAGGAGCAGAAGCTTTCATGTACCATCCTTGGAGCAATGATGTAGAATCCTTCCTCAATTTGGAAGGTGCCGGGTCTGGAGGAAGACCCATATTATTTAGAACTACAGATTACGGTGTAGCCAAACATTTCAGAGCTGCCAGTGCCCCACATGCCAATTCTTTGCTTCAACAAAGCTTTGATTCGGGTGCAGTCCATAGCGAGACAGATTTCAGTGTCTATAAGAGAAATGGATTGAGAGGACTGGATTTCTCGTTTTACAAGCCTAGGTCTCTCTATCACACAACCAGGGATTCTATTAAATATATGAGTCTTGAGTCTGTTTCTCACATGGTAACTAACAGTATCGATGTCATTAGATCTTTAGCTGATGCTGATTCATATGATGAAACCGAATCTGCCATGTTTTTTGATGTGTTTGGTATTTGGTTTATTGTCCAACCTCTTTCCACCGTTATGGCTATCAATGTACTGGGTCTTATTGCTGGACCTTTAATTCTTCTTGTACTTACGGCCGCTGTTTCAAAAAGACACGCAGGTGCTCTCGATAAAGGATGGTATAGAGGCTTGATTTCTGTAGCAATTTCAGTGGGTATTACTTACATTGCAGTTAAACTTTTGATCAATACGAATCCGTTTGTGTTTTCTTCGCAAACATATCAGCCTCTTCTTTCAGCCTTTGCCGTGTTTGTTATCACCAATTATGCGCTTTTGGGCCTTACTGATTACATCTGGCCTCTGCACGATCAAAAGTTGATTATTTTCATCGAGCTTTTAATACTTTGGTGGATTTATCTAGTATATGCTACCATAGAAGTTGCTCACAATGCTTCTGGACAATATGTTGCAACTATTCTATACTATTTAGGACTTTCAGCTGTTGTTATAGGTTTGTTTGGTCACCTTATCATACCTGATAAACTGACCCCTCCACCATCTGATGTAGAATCAAATATTCAAGATGACCCAAGTGAGGAATCTCCTTTGTTGGGGAATTCACAGTCTGCTACTAAGTCTGGTAAGTCAAGTGTTGTCGAGCTCAAACCATTCTCCCTCAGTTTTGATTGGAGTCTCCAATTTTTATTGGTGGTACCGATCGGACTTTATGTTGTTTACTCGACTGCTATTTTACTCCTTGACGCTATCCACGAAACATTAGGCGATAATACAGAAAATCTTGCTAATCTTTTGTTCATCATTGTCTCTTTCAGTTCTCTTTTAGGTGGATTGGTTCTTCCATTTATTCACCGACTTCACATACTTATTGTGCTAGTACTTTTTGCATCTGCTACCTTCGGTGGCTTGAGTGCCTTCACAAGCTTCCCATTTACATATGATAATCCTTATAAGGTTCGTTTCCGTCAATTGATTGATTTGGATTCTAGTGATGATACCTCTTCCACTGCTCCTGTATTACTCCGCTCTACTGGACCTGATTTCAACAAGCGTGTGCTTGATTCCATTCCCTCAATAAAGAACTTTACTATTAAGGAAGGAGCTTATGGTGCTGTAGAAGCTGAATATGAGGGTCCAAGACCTTGGGTATTAGATACGAGTCCGTTCAGTTCATGGCTTGATGTCAAAGTGGATACTAATGGTACTGATATTGTTCGGGGTCCTAACAAAGGTGAATTGTTTATCCGTGCTCCTAATGTTCGAAGATGCGATTTGACCTTCAATACCAGTAACTTTGAATCTAACCAGCCTGTAGGTAGTGGGCGCTCTCATGTCTCTCCTGTCAGAGCTGTTACAGTTTATCATGATACCAAGTCAGTTGAACCTTCTGGTTGGGAGAGTAGTGAAACGGAAGACGTTTTTAAATATCCATTTGGTATTGAAGATGTTACATTACACAAGTTAGATTGGAATGAATGGGGTTTCCATATTGGCTTAGAATGGATCCCTCAATGGCTTGAAGATGGATATGAAGACAATTTAGGTATCCATGTCACTTGTTACCATTCCGAATATGATCAAGAAATTCTTGTAGATGGCGCCAGCTTGCACCGAAAAGTCCCTGCTTTAGACGAGCTACTTGAATACTCTCCACTATGGTCTTCAATTGTAAATAATGGTCCAGGTTTGGTCGTTGTTACAAAGTATGTGGAGCTTTAACGATATTTTTGTCACGATTTTGTGCACATTCTTATTCTATATGTTTTAATTTTAATTTTGTTTTTGTTTTACTTTCCAATTATATACAATTTAATATAGGTTTAGTCCATTTCCATACCATGTTAATCCATAACAGATTTCATTGTGTTGTAATTGCCAAGTTACAGTGCTAAGCTCATTATTCAGCGATAACACCGTATCATTAATGTCTTTGAATGATTGTGTACTTGGCATTGCAATAAACCTTGCTACAGTGACATGCCCAAATGGTGATGGCTTATCATACCTTGATGGTGCAGTTATATCTATATCGGGATTTATTTTGCGCCCTTCGCTTTTTAATTGCATTCGGTGATCCAAGAGAGGTGGCGAGCTATTGTGAAACTTCAGGATAATCGCGTTAGAGGTTATCTCAAATAGCGGGTTTAGTAATAAAGGAGGTCGCTCTCTACTTTGTGCTAAGAGTCTATTAATACCATTAGAACGCAACTTATCTAATAGTATAAGCATAGCTTTTTCAGTCATTGAATGTGCGATTTCAAGAAGTGTAACATGTAAGTGTTCGGATTCAGTAAACCAGAGGCAAGAATGAGAGATAACAAGCTTTCTAAACTTTTCACATATATGTTTGACATCATCATTAGGTCTACTGATCAAATTTATTCCGTATCTTGTATCTGGGGTACCACAGAGGATGCTTTGTAAAGTTACATCTGGAACAATTTGCATGGTGCTTAATTTGAGATGTTGAGATGTACCACAGTAAGTATATATATACATATATATGAACTAACGCAAGGCTATCAGATTTAAGTGCAGAATTTGGCATAACCAAAACCAACAGCAAAACAATTTGATTTATTATTTATTTACACGATTTCCAAAGGATCTTTGTCATATTTACTGATTCCGATATCAAACTCAACACCTTCTTGGGCTTGATATTCAGCTTCAAATTCCTTGAGAAGCTGCTCTCTTAAAGTGACGAGGAATCCTCTTTCAGTGTTAGAATGGCCACAAATAAGAGCAGAAGTTCCAGATTCAATCAGATGAAGGGCATGATGGTGTCCTAACTCACCAGCAAAGTGGACATCAGCCTTGACGCCTCGGAGAACACTGGATCCTTCACCGGCACATAAAGCAATGGATTTAACAGTTCCTCCATTGCGGTGATTAGGAGCAAAAGCAACTTGAATCTTAGACAATCCAAGGTGCTTCTTAACTCTACTAATAAGTTCACTAAGTGAAATAGGAGACTTTAAGGTAACTACTCGACCATATCCAGCGTTTTCGTACCCTGGTACTTTAACAGGCTGAATGACAGTTCTACTGGATTCGAATTCTTTGCCTCCTGAAACTCCATCAGCCAACCAATCATTTACTCCTCCAATAGCAGCATCAATAGCAGTGTGTGGACTGTAGACACTAATGCCAGCTCTAATAAGCTTGATCAACGAAGCCTGCTGAGAGTCATTAGGAGTAATTGACTTGTAACCTCTAAAAATGAACGGGTGGTATGCAATAACCAAAGATCTCTTCTGTTCAATGGCCTCTGTTGCGACGGCCGAAGTTAAATCAATAGCCAAAAGAACAGATCGTTTATTGTAAGTTTCAACCTCTGAGCTCGAAGCATCGACTAGCAATCCAGTATTGTCCCAAGCGCTGTCTGCCAATTCAACAGGGTACAGTTTTTGAACTAAAGTTAATAAAAATCGGTATATATTGAATAAATTACTTACCAATACTGGTAATACTTTTTATAGCTCTAGATGATGGAACGCTCATATTTTTTGAAGTTCTTATTGTTATGTTACTTTGCACTGCTTGCGCTGCATTGGATTTAAGTTGACTGAGGCTCACAATAGGTATATATCTTACAAACCCTGATTGTTATTATTTTAATCAGTTAGCAACATTATGTCAGGGCTAAACGCTGAGTATATGGATCAAGCGATCCGTCAAAGGCTTGGTGCTTCTCATGTACAAGTCACTGATTCGTCAGGTAAGTTCGATCAGCATGGTTGTGTGACTGGATTATGTCTAATGTTGAAGGTGGATGTGGTCAAGCTTTCGAGGTAATCATTGTGTCAGAACTGTTTCAAGGAAAGAACAAGCTTATGAGACACCGACTTGTCAATAATGCTCTTAAAGAAGAAATTGCTGTTATTCATGCATTTACTCAAGTATGTTTTCTAGAAGAACTCTGGGGTTGTTATATGTACTAACTGTAGAAAAATTACACCAATGCTGAATGGCAGATCGCCAACCAAGTATAGATGATCTGATACCTGCTAGATGTCTCGTATGAAAATATGCTATTGATCTAATTACAACTATTAATATGTTAGGCATTTGTTTCCGTCTTTTCTGGTTTTGTTATTTAATCTATTGTAATATATTCTTGTTTCTCTCTATTACTCAGCCCTTACACCAATGGGCTCATCTGATAAGGCGGTGTACTCTAGTATTGTTACTCCATTAGAGATTATATATAAAACCAGCCGGTTTGCTAAGCAGCACTTTCAAATCATTAGAGTTTGTGAATTAATGTTCTTAGCATTTCCAACCGTAGTCCCATTACCTTGTACAATGAAAAATAGATTGGAATCAATCAGATGGTTATAAGCAGATATAGTGTCAAGCTTCTGATTTGTCCTAGTTGTCATGTCACTAAATTCTTTCTTCACGCCCCCTAGGTCTTCTGCCAGTTTTCCTGATTGTTTTCTGGCATTTTGAAATGCTAATCCAACTGTTAATTTTTATTCTGTAATTAGTCAGACTTAGTTTCAATTAGCTGGGTTGAAACCTCCTCTAAGATGGTTAGACGGATCTATCATCCATGTTTTAATAATAAATTTAGACTACAAGGAAATATGAAATGTATTCTATGAAACAAATATAAATGTTGCAGACAATTTAGTAAACAAAATGACAGACAGAAACTATCGGTGCTAAAATATGGAAGAATTGCGCATGGTTTATATGCATCCAGGTATTACAGGATTAATTGTACACCGCGGTTTAAGTTTTAGGTTGTCGTTATGGGTTTTCAGTGTTGTATTACTCTATCAATTATATATACTTCAAAGGCACATTTTGTTATTCTGCTTCAATGTTTAGCACTGAAGTACCATCAAGGAAACATCATCCAGCAAACTTCCTTATGCCGAATCATTTAAAATAGCATTTAATACATACCAGTATAACGATGTGCAAAACCTTTCTTGTGTGTTAATAATCGGTCCTTGTTGAATGACAGGACTCAGGAGCAATTTACTGTAAAAGCAAAGCTACTTCGCATGATAGCTATATGTAAGGAATAGTTCATAACAGAGAAGCGTGCAGTTACAGAAACACTGGAAAACTGTGGAATTTTCTCTGTTATTATTACGATAGTGTAAAAGCTGCTTCTGGCAACTTGATCAACGTAGCATCATATGTAGTTCCGGCAAGCTACATTAATTTCGAAATTTTCCACAATAGAGCTACATGCACGGTCATCTTTCAACGGTCAGCCATGCAAGTTTTTTTTTTCCTTTTGTAAACGCTTAAAGTAAAAGTAACAGTAACTTAAGTAGCTCTTAACGTTAATTACTAAAGAGGGCTCAGGGCTACTAAGAACTACAGTACTTGCTTCTATAAGAAGTAGATACAGCAAGTATAGAAGTCTCAGGTAATAAAAATACCAAAATTACCAGATTAAGCCGATCAGCCTTTTGACTGATTGATATAAGTTAGTAGGAAGAAAGGGCGCAAACCGCGCATATAGGGATGATAGTGAAGTTAGGGTTATCCATTAGAACAAATTTCATATATTTATTTTTATATAGAGATAATTAGATATAAATAATTATATTCAAAGCAATTTAGTCAACAATAAAAATAATATTTTTGCTGTGACATACTGTGTTTACATAACTGATAACGAACAAAAAGTCATTTTCCAGCTTATCTCATTTCAACCTTCTTTTAAGGTTATATATTTTTGTTTTTATATTCCTTTCTTCCCCCTCCCTTTTCAATAGGGTTTAAGCTTTTTTGCTCATACTGGAGTGTTTTCTTTTTGATCGGCCCCCCCTCCTTTATTTATTCTCATATAACCATGGAATCACCACTTTCACCCTTATTAAGCCCTGTCTCTTCATTTCCTTCTCCTTTACTATTAGCACATACTCCTAGAGAGACATATAGAAGATCAATAGGTGGTAGTAGTAGCCCAACAAGTGGTGAAGTTCGATCTGGTGTGTCGATTTCCCCTACTACAAAAGATAGATCGGGTGCCCCATCCTCACCTTTAGCATTATTACCTAGCACTTCATCTATATCTTTGTTGTCTTTGTCTTTTGCAGGAGCATCATTAAATGAAGGTTCAGATGAGCTTTCAAAGCAAGCTCAGTTTACTACTAGTACTAACAGTACATCAGGCCCTGGGTCGCCATCTGCTATGTCTCCATTGACTAGTTCATCTTTTGGTTCATTCACCTCACTTTCAGCACAACGGCATATGATTCCTTCTGCTCAACGTAGTCGAGTGGGTCATTATTTAAGATCCAACAGTAAGACACAGTTACAGCAGTTTCAGGAAAAGCAACAGATTCAACAGCAGAGACGGCTGTCTCAAGATAATAGCATATTATTAGTTCCTGATTCACCACAACTTAACCCAATGTCTTTAGGATCGTCTCCAACCACCTTCATGTTAACTCAAAGCCCACAACAAGTGTCTGTGGGGTTGTCGTCGCCAATATCTGCACCTAAAAGTACTGGAACTAGAGCATTATCTATCCCTGGAAACTTGGAAATTCAAGTCGAGCCTGACTCTCCTATGCTGTTTCCAGTTGGAACACCTTATGAAGAGCCCATGACCCCTATGGTTTTGGAAGATGCATAATCTAGCCCAACGGCTGGATGTCTATATTATTATTATTATTATTATTATTATTATTATTATTATTATTATTATTATTATTCATGACCTTATTATTATCATTACATTAAAAATTATTATTTACATGATGATGACTCATTGTCAGACTTCTTAGAATCAGTAGTTAAAACTGTATTCATAACATTATGCATAATTAAATAAATATAAACAGTTTATAAACAAAACTAGAAAAACTGGGTTCGAATACTTTTCTTTCGTAATACAGTTCCGTTGGGAATATGTTCCTCCTCATCATCACTTTGTTTGTCAAAAGGATTAAACTCGCCATTTTCTATCATATGACTTCTTGGAATGCTATCTTTGTTAGAGATATTGGAACCTTCAGTCCCAATCCATAATGCTCCAGTATTATCACTGACAACTACAGGATTTGGTCCAGGATATATTTGGTTGGGAAATAAAATATTAACAGATGTTGACCGATACTGCTTGTATCGAAGAGACTTGTCTGAATGTAAATCATCATTATCATTGAAAAAAGAAGTATATTCATAATCGTCCAGATCCTGACCCCTATATTTATCATCAGTGGTTATCCATAGAGCACCATTAGCACTGACAACATTTGAAGCCGGTTTATTACCAGAAGCGGTTGGCACAATTAAATTTCTTGTAAAATATCGTACATTTTTAATTGATTTTTTCTTTTGAAGACTGGCATGAAACTCATCATCTAAATCGTCTTCATTATCATCATTGAAAGGATCAAAATTACCATCATCATTGTCTGTAGAGATCATCAAGCCACTCCCTATTGTAGTGTGAGGTCCAGTGCCAGCACTGATACCAGAAACAGCAGCATTAATATTATTGACTACTTTATCCAAATTGTCTGAAGTCGCTGACATTGGAGTAGTCATTTGCGAAGACTGGGTTCTAGAAAATGATGAAGTAATAGGAGATAGAGAACTGAAAGAATTATCGCTATAGTTTCGAGCATGACCAGTGGACTTAAACTGATAATTATTTTCGTCTTGTAACGGCATGGGACCTTGCAGGAGATCCTTTTCGTTCTTTCGGTTAGTGGATACATTGGAATGTTTAATTGACGATACAAATTGCTGTGAATTGAGTTCAGCAGAAGAAAATGAAGTATGTAGGTCTGACAACTCTCCGTAATAAGGTTGCATAGTTCTTCTTCGCATTGAGCTGGCACTAGAGGTAAAACTTGGTGTTCTACTTGATCGGACCTCAGTTGGAGGAGGATTATTGCCATTCAAATATGTTGACCAAGCGTTGGCGCTAGCAGTTGAGTCTGAATTCTTAGGTAATAGCAAAGTAGTGGCACCTATAATTGAACTGCGTCGGTTAGCAGAGCTGCCAGACATTGAGCCAGATCTGGAAGTACCGGGACTAGGTGCATCAAGCGCTAGGATATTTGAGTTTGAGCCCAATGAGATAATTGATAGGGGCCTTCGTAATCGTCTCGATATTGATGGTCGAGGTTTAATAGTTTCACTTAATTTATCATTTTCGAAAGGTGCAGATACTTCTGGCACGGTCGATGTGACTTTGTTGGTCTTTTTCCTAGTCAAGAATCCCATAATCTATAAATGAAGAGAATAATCGATTGTTTGGTAAAATTAATGTTTCAGATATAATAATAATAATAATGATAAATAGTAAACCGTTGGTTAGATTTGTTCCAACTTGTATAGGTCAATAAGTAAGTCAGTTCTGTTAATCCAGCTTTAAGATGATACAAACAGTTAGATAGAATCGCTTGTTGAATCAACAGAATGGTATTTCAAAAAAAGATAAAGGAATTGTCAAGAAGAAACGATTGATTCCCAAAAAAATAAAAAAAAAATAAATAAAATAAAATTACGGTATACTGTTTAGGATAATATTAATTCGGCTACAAGGCTTATGTTAACTCATTCAGCGGATATTAGTCCTTTGTAACCCTGTTCGTATGTGATGAAAAAAATCGTTTGGGTGCGGTGCCTATCTTTTTTTCACTTCGGTATGCAGCTACCCCTTTTTCCCAGTTGCAGCAAAAACAAACGATCGGCGCAAGCTCTGATCACTGATCACAGATCTCGAGATCTCAAAATCACTGTCACAAATTGAACTTATAAATATTTTCCAGTTGAATTCGACAACTAGACTATATATATATATATATATGATGATTTCAGTTATATTTGGTGTATAGTAGAAACAATATAAATCCGTGTTTTGGTCGAGATATTTGTTTTCTGCCCAGGAGGTCTTATGCAGGTATAAATGACTGATTCGCCTGACGCGCGCGTGGAAGTAAATGTGGCTTTTAGTCACCAACTTTTTGTAAGGCCTAATAGCGCACTATTTATCAATTGAATACTAAAGCTTCAGAAACCACCAAAAGAGCTTAAATAAATCGGCGGTTCAGCACTGGCCAACTAATAGGTGCTTCAGTAAGACAAGCAGTGTCTGGTTTAGTTTAGTTTAGTGTAGTGGTGGGACCAAATTACCGGTAACAAAAGTTATAGTAGAAATTTTAGTTAGCAAGTTAGTTAAAGGCAGCAGCAACTACTTAATTTAAGGAGAAAATTATAGGCGTAATTATTTTCAATGGTACTCGATTAAAGTTCAATAGGTATATGTTAATATCTTTGAAACAACAATTATATTAATCTTTCTTTATTAAATAAATTGATTCAAATTATGTTATTGATCATCTTATTTGTGGTCATTGCTTAGGTGTTAAAAAATATTATCTAGTCAGGGGCAAAGGGGCTCCTAAGTGGTAACTGCGTAACAGACCGGGAGATAGACGTGAATCTGGCGTATTCGTGTTGCATATCCATGTGAGATCAGCCATATTTCCTACGTGCGAGAGTTGATCTAAGTTGATCATGGCTGACAATCTTTGATAATCTTTAACCGATTAGTAGGACGTTGAGATCCTTCAAGCACTACATCTCATCTCGATATCAACTTTTCCATCTGGGATATTCATTCAATTCTTATGAATTCATTGGTTATTAATTTTAATGAAACTTTGAAGCTCTATTCATTACGACTTACAGCTGTATATACTAATTAGGATAAATCCTGAAACTTTATGCTGAGGTCCAGAAATAGTATGTAGTAGCCCTTAACCTTGTTACGCATGTGCGCGTATATTTACGACCTTCAAATACCAATAATTAACCAAGATAACAACAGCTTATTGTTTAAAGATTGTTTAAAGACCATTAAATAATATATACGGCAACTTAATTGTCTAAATATAATACATTGATACGGCAACTCGACTTGATAATGTTAAACATGTTGTTTAGATTGGCTTGGTTTCATTGCTTCTTGAAGTGTATGGACCAGTAACCTGTGTTTACAATTGGTTTTCTTTAGATGCTATCTATTACTGTATTGATTTATAAAACGAAGGTAAATATGAGCACTGTTACCAATAAGGTAGAAAGTGATGAAACCTTGATATCTGAAGATGTGGATGTTTTAGGCAAAGATTCCACGGCTGTGGCACCAATAGTCGTCATAGTTAAGTTAGCAGTGCCCGAACTAGTGACAGGGGCAGTAGGTAAACCGGAATTTAATGTGTCAGAATCAACCGTACTGATTTGTATGCCATTAGTAGTTCTCACTGATACAGTAGTAATGGCTGCCTGGGTTAGAATGGTTGAACTAGAGGCTTCTCTGTTAACAGCACTATTGTAACCTGAGTTGGTATTGGTGCTAGTCCTGGTAGCTAGTGAAGTTGTCCTAGATACACCAATTTCTGCTAATCGTTTGATGGTTGCAGTAGCATAATATTGACTGTACCAAGGGAACTCAGTTGCCATATTATACAACACAGATACAAGTCCAGTGTCGGTGGCCAGAATTTCGGTAAAGTCTGCTCCAGCAAAAATGTCATTAAGCTCAGAGGTATAAGTGGCAGGAACTGAAAAGCTGTGAGTAGCAAGAAAATCGTAATACTTTTTGTAATATACAGGGCCATTAGTCTCAAAATCGTTATAGAACTCCATATCATAGGCTAAGAGGTAAGTCTCCTGGCACCGTGTCACATCAATCCAATCCAATGCTGCCAATATAATGAAATAAAATAAAAAAAACATGTTTTATTTAATTATATCTTCAGATGATTGTACTCTTTCTTTTTCTAGAGATTTTGGAGCCTGTATTAATGTTTGCACTTCACTAGTGTCCTCCGTCCGACCTTTCCAAAATTTCCTAATGCGGATATCATCGTGCAAAATATCAAGGCCACACTCCTTCATATAACCTATAGGTTCTAATCCCTGTAGTCACATAATGAATGTATTTTGCTATGCTATTTCTAATTACATTGAAAAGAAAGTAGTAAATAAATAACTAACGATATGGCCCGGGAAAATTGGGTGTATACGTTGACTGAAAGTTCTTTGGCTGACCCTGATAATACGGAGGGGGCGGTGGTGGGTAACTTGAATAAGGAGGTACCCAATCGCTCAAAACACCAGCAGGTGGGGGAGGTGTCCGTACAACTGGAATAGGCTGTAATGGATAAACAGTTTGTACAGTTTTCTGTGCTTTATAATGCCTAATGGCTCTGGAATTGGTGAAACAGAGCCGACGAATCATGGAAAATACAACTAACAATAACAATAACCCACCAATTCCAACACAAATTCCAATAATTAATGGCTGATGATGACCTAACCATCCTGATTCAGTTGGTCCAGCATAATATGGATTGCTAGCAGCACCTCCAACACATCTACCTCTAAGGCATTGTCCAGTTTGTTGACATGGAGTTCCATCCAGGAAGTTCTGCGTAGTATAAAAGCAAGTTGATCCAAATCTAGGATCAACGCATGCAAGTTGACAAGAATAGTCACTATCGCATGCTTTGGTAACATTAAGTGTACTACCATCAGCTGTCACAGAACTGTTTCCTAGCAAAGTGACACATTGCTGGTCTCTTGATGTACAGTGTCCAGAGATACATGTCAGATCCGATAATCCAGTTACATTACAATTTTTTCCATTAGGACTAAGAACATCTGAGGGACAAGAAGAAGAATTTCCTGTACAATATTCAGCTGGGTCGCATGGTCCCTGTGAGTTTCTACAAACAGTCTCGGTTGATGCAAACTTACAATTAACACAGCAAGATTCACTAGTATCATCACATTGTGAACCGGTGGTATATTTACAAGTAGTAGGGTCACAGCAACTATTACCTGTACATCCCTCAACACCTCCACAGTCGCACTCTTCACCATCTTCAACAATTCCGTTTCCACACTCGTTGGCCGTCACAAGCTTTACACCAGTGTTAGAAGTAAGACATGTTCCATTGACAGAATTTCTCCCTAGTGCCCCACAAATGTTACCTTGAGTACATGGACTGAAAGAATCTTGTGATTCTGAAGCTACTGGGTTCATAATATATCTTTGACCAGCATCACATACTGAAGAAGAAAAAGGGCAGCACTGAGAAGTAGCTTCTAGATTCTGTGCACAGGTATTTGAGGTACAATCATGAACAGCACCAAAAGAATGGCCAATTTCATGAGCCAGAACTCTCCAGTCTAAATTAGTACGGGATATAACATTAGTTCCTGCGACAAATGTAGTATTATCAGTCTGACTGGCAGCAGAAACACAAGCCATTCCCAACCATGATAGTCCTACAACAGAACCTTCAGCACAAGATGTCATTAGACTCCAAGTAGCAAGACCATCACCACTTCTTTGGCCCCTCCATTCTGAAAACCTTGACAACCTAGTACTAATCGAGTCTTCACCAGCAGCACATTGAAAGTTCCAAGGATCTTTAGTATCAGTAGCGGCATCTTCTGATGGGCAATCAGTGCCATTGACCATGTATATATCACTTAAACCCAGAGTGATATTAAAAGCAGACTCGTAAGCTTGAGATGCAGTGTTAACGATTCCAATAATGTAACTGCTAGCATCAGAAGTAGAATTAAACCCTGCTAAAAAATTACAATCCAATGCTATTCCCATGAGTGATACTTCTCTGGGAGATGGACAACCTTGGGTATCACCGATACTCTGTTCCAAGTTGGATCCACTGGAGAAACCACTGCCTTGAGTATCATTTGAGTTTGACGAATCATCTCGAATTTGGATAGATGGGGTGCCAATTTCTTCAGGAGCTCGTCGAGGTTTAATTACCGATGACTTTTTACCAAAGAAGAAACTATAATCAGTATCTTTGTATTCAGACAACAGGCTAGTAAAAGTATCAGAAGAACGCATATCAAAATCCCTCCATACAACCAAGTCAGTAGTTGCTTCATCTAAAAGGTCAAGTTCTTCTTCAAAAGTTTGACCAAGTGTACGATACATTGACTCTCTCTTGTTGAGGTGATATACTGAGGCAGGAACCCCTAGTCCAAGTTCATCATCCACTTTCCACGCACCTTCAATTATAGGATTTTCACCACCTTGGTACACAACAAATCTAGCCCATCCAACTGGTTTATACTGATGAACAACATTACCAGTTGATGGAGAAACGAATGCGACTCGACGATAGGCGGTTCCTTTATAGACATTTGGAATATGATTGTGTAATTCAGGGTGAGGAACCATAGATCCATGTTTGTCATTTGTATATATTCGAAGTGGATGTTGAGCGAAAACTTCATTGGGCTCCAAAATCATCTTAAATTGTAATACATCTTCAGGGACTTCTAATTGACTATCTGCAAAGGTAGGGGAAGTATTATAAGAGGTATTTTTGGTTAAGAAAGAATATAATTTTTCAGAAGAAAATCCTGGCCCTCCAGGTCGAGGAATGAGATTATGTAATTTGTAAACATTATTTGGGTCCGCAAAAGCCCACCACCGTCTACGGAGGTTATGCAAATGACCATTGGCGGGAATATCGATTATTAATGCAAATGAAGATGAGCTAGTCACTGTATGATCTGGAGTATCAATGACAATATTTTTAACTTCTGATAGATGTGACAGGGGCCGCAGCCTGTCAAATGATGAACAGTATACGACAGATGTCAGAAGGACAATCTGACAAGCTAACCAAAAAAACATTTATATGGGACTGATATGACAGGTAAAAATAAATAGCGAGATATATTGGGCGATTTTTTTGTTGTACCTTTTTGAATGGAAAAATAATATAAAACAATAAAAATAAAAATAAAAATAAAAATTCAAGCAATCTCAGTCATCCGTCTATTGTATTATTATTCCTGGTGTTTCACAATTATACCTAGATTAAGTTGTGCCTGTACAACCTTGAATTATAAATAAAAAAAATTAGGTGTCTGTCTACCAAATGGGCAGTCGGATTTTAGATCAATATGTACAATTAGGACCGGAGAAGCAGAAAATAATGATCCTTGTCGTATAAATAAAATATATAATCCCCACAGTCAGGTTAGGCTAGAACTTCGTCTCCTGGTGAAAGAGCCTAGAATAGCACTTAGACTGATAATAAGCTTTAACTTTGTCCCAGAATAGCCCAGATTCTAGCATTCACTGCCACGATTACTAAGGTTGAAATGATAAGTGAAACCGTTTAATTTCTACTAAAAAAGAGCGGATGTTACACTGCTTCTATAATAAAGCAGATATACGAAAAGAAAAATTTTTTTTGGACAGTGACTGGAAAGTCCGGAAAAATTGGTATGTATATAATTGTATGCTTAAATTTCTGGCCTGGTCCTACTATTATATTATGGCACGTAACCACAGGTAACCAGAAGGTGACCTTTGTGCATATCAGGCTGGGGTTTAGTCAGTGTGGGTTAAAGTTAACATGATCTCTATACAAGCTTATCTGAGCTTAAGTAACTTTGATAAACAAAGCTAATTTTTAGAGAGCTATAATTTATAAATAAAAAGTAATTCTCTATATAGACTTATTTTTTATAGTTTTTTTGTGGGTTTTTTGAATTGGCAATTGTTTTGGAAATTGGTTTAGTATAACCTCTTTTTTATGGTATAATATATACTACGGTATTTAGCTCTATTTATGGTAACAGTTAACTAACCGTGATAGCCGCAGTTGCGCAGCTCAGCAGCATTTTATTGCTTAGTGCAGGACAGGGAGTTCTGGACCCCTGTGTCTGGACCCAGATCATTATTTTAAAGCAGTTGCTGCAGTGAATTTAAGCAGAAGTCCGTCATTACACAGGACAAGCGAGAAAGACGGAGACAGAGATGATTTTTATAACTAAAGAGTTTATTTATTTAAGTATAGAAGTAGAACTTCATCTTATCGGTTATGTCGTTGTCGAATCCATTGTTAGAAGATTAGAGGTAATTAGTATTGTCGAGCCTACTAGTTCGATATTGTTATACAAGTAAAATGTTAGTGTAAATAAAAACATTGTAAAATGCTCGTATTCCAGTTGGTCTAATATGTTAATTTCGATGATATATAATATTGAGATAAACGATATCAGTTACATAACCGGGCCTTCTACATATCATATTAATCATATGTGATAATAATGTAACTATAGTAACAGTTAAGTTAAGTTAACTGTTCCTAGTAGTAAAGTTACTGTAACTGTAAGTTACACTACGACACCGTATCAAAGTAACCGTTAACCAGGTCACTGATTGCCGTATTTTTTTCACCTGGCTAAATCATGTTCAGAGGATCCTAATGGATATCAGACAATTCAAACTATTGTAGTTGCTTAATTTGAATTCCTTATTAATGAAGTTATATATAACTGTTACTGTATATCGAGTAAGAATACTTTATGCCTTTGCTCTGTTAAAGTATCTGGGGCTATCGCAGTACACGGGCTGCAGAGATATTAAACTTGCACCATGCTGGAATATTATAGAAATTTCAGTATATTTGAACCAATGACTACTGTGACAGTCTTCTAGTAATATCTATCGGGCATCCTGGGAATTTAATAATCGTTGGTTGACTAGTTCAATAATATCTAATTGAGTTAGTGCTATTCAAGCGTTTGACTGTGCAGCACAGCATGGCATGCGTCAACTAGCTCACCCTTACTTGACTACAATGACTAGTCATTACTCAGGAAAATTTAAATTAAACCCTTCTTATGACAAACCAAAATAAAATGAGTTATAAAATGTGGGGTAAAGTTCTAACATTTCACTATGTATTGTTATTTATCAATATAGCCCAGAATATACCAGTATATACTGTACAAGAGTTTAGTTTCCGCTAGATCCGTGCCGAACCGGTGGTTATCATCTTTAAAGACGCATAACACCTCATCATTTTTAGGGATGGCTTATTCCCAAATCAGACATGAGCCCCACCCGTTCAGGTCAGGCTTAGCATAGATGGCATACTATGCCATCTGTAATAAATAGCTCTCAGTGTGTTCCGACTTCTACCATACGTTTTTTTTATTTATACTTTTTAACACCAACAACATTTATCAATCTAACAAAAATTACACTAAATCCCTATAAACTATAACTTTCGATTTGAATAAAAATAGAGCGTTTTTTCATCTATCTTGTATGGAAAAATCCTTTAACAAAAGGTCGGCTATCAAATCTGAACCCTGAACAAAGGTACCGACATATAGAAGAAGGATGGTTCACATTTCATTGACAGCAGTATGTTTGCTATCAGCAGCAACAGCATTTAGTTCGGCTGCTAGTATTCATTCTAGCCAGTCATCTAATAAATTTGACAAGTTAGTTGATATTCCTAGCTATATTATAGATTATGCACCAGTCATGAGATTATATTCTGAAGAACGATACCTGCCTTATGATATAAACGAATATGTAAAGAAATTTAGGCTTCAAGATGAGTCGGGAAACATTATTTCAGAGAATATAACAGGTTTGCGTCATTTGGCAGAAATTAATCAAAGGCAAGAAATCCAAATGTTGAGTCCGGCTGATGTATATATGACTGCACTAGACGATTTTTCGGGCGATCCTGAATGGATCACTGGAAAGAAAAATGTACCGGATATCACAACTGGTAAGATTCAGAATGCACCCGCTGTCTTGATTGTAGTTGATAAAGAGGAAGAGCTGGGGTATACCGATGCATTCTGGTTCTATTTTTACTCATTTAATTTAGGTCCTTTTGTTATGGGCGCTGGACCTTATGGTAATCATATCGGAGATTGGGAACATTCTCTGGTTAGATTTAGAAAGGGAAAGCCTGAGTTAGTTTGGATGTCTGCTCATGGTGGAGGGTCTGCTTATTATTTTGAAGCTTTGGAGAAGAGTCTGTCAGATTTGTCGCGTCCGGTGCTGTTTGCAGCTAGAGGAACACATGCCAACTATGCTACAGTTGGTCAACATTCTCATGACATTCCCTATCATATGTTGTCAGATTTCACTGATAGAGGCTATTTTTGGGATCCTACTCAAAATTATTTAGCCTACAGTTATGATGGAATCACTATTCGATATGGTAATGGTTCTATTGCTGGAAGGGAGCAAGAGTATGGTGATTGGCTCAGTTTTATGGGTCATTGGGGTGACAAAAAGCTTGCACCACAGGACCCTAGGCAACGGTATCATCCATTTGAATGGAGAATGATTGATGGACCGCATGGCCCATTAGAGAAGAATCTATTACGAGATGATCCTTGTCAACGAACAAAATGGTGGAACTTTCTAAAGACATGTCGAATCCGACATAAGCTCAATATGGGTGAAGGAATTGAGGCAGAAGGAGGTAGCTGTGCACAGATTCTAGATGGAATAAAACCTTACTGGCTGCAATGGATGTTACAAACGCTTTTCTCAGGTGGATTTGGCTGTTTTGTCATTGATCGAATCTGGGGATAATTTATTTCTACTTACTATTTATTAAACTTTTGTATATTATTATTTATTACTAGATTTATATAAACTATAGAATTTGGGCTTTTTTTTTGGTTAGGCATACCATATAATTGTACAAGAAACTTTGATAAGCTTTATGTAGATTTAATCTACTTCAGTCCGTGTGAGTGTGAGTTGGAAGAATCTGTAGCACGGATTAAGCTCATCGCGCATGCCGAAAGATACAGTTGCCACACCGATAACCAAAAAACTAAACTCGTCAAGCCACTATGACATGTCGGAGGGCCGTTGGTAACCGCTAGCGTAGAATATTATTGCAAAATTATTGTTGATTTCATAAAGACTAGGCGGTAAATTTTGGCGTGGAATTCGTATTCAATGTGAGGACCAGAGAAATCCGCGCTTACACATTGAGGAATCGGTGGCTTTTGTTGACAACGGCTCGCATTAATCCACCGAAATGGGCGTTTGGTGGGGCAGTTGTTCCTAAGATGCACCTCGCCGACAATCATAAGTACAAGTACGGAAGTTTATCATTAGGAAGCAACCAATATATATATACCTATAGATATATATAGTAGTTCACATGTTTTTATATGTTGGATATTATAATATATATATGGTGTAAGACTAGCAAAGTGGGGTGAGAATGTAACACCGGTTTATGACATGTAGAATAATATAATCTGCAAATAAGCATACGTCAATGACATCTGGCTGTTCGCCGATACCTAATACTAACACTAGAAGCTAGGGCAGTTGTATAAGCTTAGCTAACTGGATTGGTCCAAATTGATCTAATTAGTTCAGTACACCAGTGTGGTGGCAGATTGATGACCTCATCGATAGACGTCGCAATTTCACTGGCCATGCCCATCGCCCCCTTGTAATTGATAATAATATTAAGTTTCAAACCTTGATAGAGAATTTCTTTTCTTTGTTGGAGGATTGTTACAAAAGATAACATCTCGCGTTTACTAGCTTTTGGCAGAAAAATATTTTTTTTCCACACCGAACCCCTCATCAAGCGCGAGCGCCGCTATAAGTAACTTAATGTCGTCATTTACCTTGTTAATTGGCTGCCAAACCGTTGGACCGGATTCCGATATCCTAGTCTGGTTTTTACTTTTGCTATCTACAGTTTTAATCAATTAATAATTCATATATTATATAATTTAATTAGTAAGTGTTTCCTAAAAAGGGGGGCGCCATCATTACATCACTTGGTAAGCTAAGTTTGTCAGACCCACTGTTTTTCAGTCCGATCAAAACTGGATTAAAAAAAGGCCCGCACCCTGTGGGAACTTAATTTAGGTAAATGCCGTTGACCCAAAACAGTGGCTGTTACAGCCTATCATCGATTCAGCCGTAAGACTATAAACTGCTATTTGCACCAGAATATCGGCATAGCTTAGATTGATAAGGTTGATAATTGCAGTTTCGTCATTTCCTGTTACCAGTGCATTGCAACTTATCTTCTTACCTCTACCTTTATACTAACAGATTTTGTCTTTTATAGACTATTTTATTTTGTTTTGGTGTTCTATTTGGGATTTGTATATTTGGAGATTTTGTCTTTTGTGTTTGCTAGTTTGAAGCTTACTGTCTTTTTTACAGATCTGATAAGCACTGATATTTTTTTTATTAAGTTATACGAGAGGTACCTTAACCGATATTTTCAGCAGTACATTATTAATATACTTTTGAAATCCCACCCAGTTGGTAATCAACCTACCTTTCTATTATTGTTATTATTTTTGAAATAGTAGAATCTTCGAATTTTTTTATATAATACTTTTATATTCTAGGGCTAAAAAAGATTGCTGCTGCAAATATTGGCTGGTTCGATATCAAGAAAACTGCTCTGTCTGTCTAGGTTGTTTTTTTTTTTTTTTTGGAATTTCCATTCATTAACTAATATTTATTCTTAATTTATAATATCGACTCATCATGTTTAGTTCGATTACTCCTCCCTCTGAATCATCACCGTCTATAACTACTACTGCCAAAACCTTCTTAAAGGCTCAAGCTAACGCATTACTCTATTTGTCTTCAATATACGACTCGGACCAACAAGTAGAAGATCAATTCTTCCGAAGTTTACAATATATGCATAATTCTATCTTATCAAATGGTAAAATAGTAATCACCGGTATGGGAAAAAGTTTTAAAATTGCTGATAAGTTAGTGGCAACTATGAACTCGTTAGGAATCCATGCTGTTAGTTTACATCCATCTGATGCTTTACATGGAGATTTGGGAATAATCAAACCTGCTGATGTTATGATAATGATTACTTCATCAGGGAATACTCCTGAGTTGACTATGTTGTTGGATCATGTACCAAAAGGGCTGATTGTTATTTGCTTGACTTGTACTCCGAACTCTCCTTTAGCAGTTAAATCCTCGGCCGTCCTCAATGCAACTGTTCCTGATAACCTCACTGAGGTCAATGTTTATGGATTATCTGCCCCTACTATTACAACCACTGCTTGTCTTGCTGTTGGAGATGCTGTTTGTATTACTTTATGTGAAATGCTTGTTAGTGATGAAAAGGAGCGAAAGAGAAATTTTGGAAAATGGCACCCTGGTGGTGCTATTGGAAAGGCTTATTTGACTGAGAAAGAACAGCATGGACCTGCTACTGTTGCCCCTCCAACTGTCCCTCCTTCTCCTCCTCAAAACCTTACTTATTTCAATAATAATTGGGTCTAATTTCTTTTGTATTGCTCAACCTATAAACAGCAACATAAATTGTGCAAATTGTCGGGTTTGTGGTATTCCCGTCGCTAAACCTATTGTTGTAGTCAACGATACAAATCAAAAAATAATTATTTTAATTGTATTTGTAAATATACCATTTGATAGAATGATATTGTGCCTACCAAGCCATATTTATGGATGGTAAAAACAAGATCGGATTGTATGAAATAGGAACCTTCTTTTTTAAACACCTAAATAATGTATTAATAAAATATTTCCTGTGAGGCAGGATTTTTCTTGTTATAAATTAATTAATCTATAGTACACTTTATTTCAAAGAATCTGATAACAATCCTTTCATAGTAATCAAAGTACTTAGTTGCTCTTTCTGAATATCCTTGTATGAAAGCGCTACTGAATTTGACCGTATGCCGGCTACAGTTCCGAGCCTTTGCCGTTTGAGAAGCTCAAGATCATTATCACTCTGTACTTTATTAACAATGATCCATCGATCTTGTTCATTCTTGATACAACTAAGCGTATTCAAAATAATGGTATACATCTCAGCTATAGTAACATATTCAGGATGTAAACCATTACTAGGCTCTAATCCAGATAACTTCACTTGCTCAAGTTGACTGTAAATTGCCGATGCAGCTAAATTTAGTTAATTTTCTTTTTCTTTCTTTTCTTTTTCGTTTCACAAAAAGTTTGGATTTTTTAACTTACCTCCTTGGAAATCTCCAAGTGCTAACTTCCATGAGTATAATAACTTATAATATGCCACATCATTTCCGGAATCTGATGCTGTTCGAATCTCATTATTGACCTTGCTTTCTAATAGATTGGTAACTGCTTGAGTCATACCGATAAATGGTAATGAACAGAATTTCAGACTTGCTCCCGTAACTGCCATAGAAGTTACAAATTTATCTAATGCTTGAGTAAACCTTTCCTTAGGGCATCCGTTAAGATGCAAATCTACAACTGCTTGGTATGCATCATCATAAGCTCTTGAACTAATGGCATTTTCAAAATAGATCCAGTTAATATCAAGACTTAATGGAGCAGGTGATGCATCATCGAGAATTTCAACTGCTAGCTGAGATAACTCTAATCCTGCAGAGTATCGACCCCAGTTTTGTGCTGCTTTAGCACCAGCATTAAAATATGCTGCCAATCCATTGCCAAACTGACTCTCGTTGTAAGTTGTATCCAGCTCTTTTAAGATTGCAACCTCTTCACTAGTAAGTGCCTTATGAGCAAGTCCAAGAGAGGCTTCTCTGAACAACACAATTGCTTTTGAACTCTGGTCACAGCGCAATAAAATATTCGCTTTAATGAAGGTAGAAAAATAATCTGCTTTTAAATACGTATTAATAAACTCCAACGCTTCATATCGAGATCCTTCACTTTGTGCCTTAAATAAAGCAATGGACACTTTGGCAGCCTTTTCAGAATCACTAATATCCAGATCATTCCAAACTTTATTTATAGCAGTTCTGAAATCCTGATTGCAACCAAGGTTATATTTAATTAGTATATTTTCAAGCACAAATTCCGACTGTTGATTATCTTGCTTCGCAAATTCATTAACTGACAACTTTTTAATTGTGTCAAGCATTGAGTTATTCTGTACTTCAGTAGCATGCAGTAGATCAACACCTGCTGAAAATGTCTTGTAAAGGGATAAGAACTTAGGGTATGTAGACTCATATTCTTGAATCAACTCTATAGACTCTGACAGCAATAATACTGTGATAATGTCAAATACCACCAATCTTCCAACAGTATAGAACTCGCTTAGTACGCTGCTTAAAGCAGTAGCACCAGTTAAAGTCAATCGGGATTGTTTATTGGATTTGACAGATCTATCTGAACCTTGGATTATGTCATAGATAAGCTGAACTAAAGTATCAGGCTCATTGAGTTCAAAAAACGCAGTTTCCAACGTTCCAGTGGTACTACCAGCGATTTTCCCTTCCAGTACTGTTTCATATATATCAGACATTCTCTCTCTTGTTAGCAACATTTCTTGCCGACCAAAACTTCTCTTAATAGCTCTGTGTAATTCTGACCGAACCGTCTTTGAAACATTATTTCTAAATGTGTACAAAGCGTCAAAAAATCGAAGGAGCCTGTCAGTTGTGGAAGGAGTACTGTTAATAGTTGCAGCAATGACCCTGGTTGCAAGTTCACTGGGAGCGATAGACCGGTTATGGTAAAGGATTTCAATATCAGCCGGTTTCCTGATGACAGCAACATGAGAGCTTTTAATAGACCATAGGGTATCATTTACCGGATCATATGAAATTGACAAAAGCTCTTTTCCTTGCCTTTCAAGTTCTGAACAGAGCTTGTCAAATCTAACCCACTGTAGCCTCAAGTCAGACTCATAAGCTTTAAAGTTTGTATTATACATATCTGCACTGTTTTTAATAGAAACTGCTGAACCTACAATTTGGCACACGAAATCCTGCAGAGAATATTCTTCTAAATCTTTCTCAGCAATATTGTTACCAAAATGCTGAGCATAAATAGGTAATGCGGTTTCGATGGTTTTTTTTGAATATCCCGAAGGCCCAAATATCTTTCTCAAGAATTCTTCAGAAATATCGTCAGCACCAGCACCAGGAGATTCCAAAAAGACATTCCTCCCTTCAGAATCAGGGGCTGCTTGAGACCAAAAGCTTAAAACGCCATCTCTAGAAGAAGCATCTGGCACTAGATTGTATGACCGAATAGAGGAGCTGAAGTCGCACTTCCATGCTACATATAACACTTGTTTATGCTGGTACGAAATATATTTCAAATCAGCAACAAACCAGACTTCAAGTTGAGTACTAGGAGTACATGAAGCCAAGTCAAGATCGCGTCGAGTGTCTTCTAGGGTTGCATTTGTAAAATCAAGATTCCAGAACTTAACATTGCCGGATGAACTGTAAGTAGCTAGATTAACGCCTGATGGGAAATCGCATGCTTTTTTATCAGGATATTGTGCAAAAACTGCCAACTTGGCAGGATTAGGATCAAGATATCTCGACACACCAGAATCTCTGGATAGAGCCTCGGTAGCTAGTAGTGATACTGAATCAAGGGAATATACCTTTAAAGTTTGATCGATGGACACAGTAGCAATAACACCATATTCTGAAATTGAATCTATAGAGATCACAGTTTTTGCAGATATTTTTCGCCTAAGTCCTGGTACTATATCATTGCTAGACCAAGAAAGGAGACTGCTGAAAGAACGGCCCTTGGCACCATCTTTGAATAAAGACCAACTTATGAACTCTGCCAATGCACCATCTCTAGAAAATTTAACCAATGAACCATTCTCAAGTGATGCAACTAATACTTTTGAAGATACAGAATGTAACAGATGAGGACGCTCCACGTCAAAGCTACTATATGGGTGTTTTATGCTTCTCCATTCGGATGCATTTGAGTTAAGCAATACTGAGGGATTGCTGGAAATAAATTGGTCAAATGGAATAAGGGCAGTATAAAGATAGCCAGGCTTAATTAGAATATCAACAACAAGCTTTCCATATTCTTCGGATAATGATACACAATTGCTGAATATTGGTAACGGGCATTGGATTCGTATGTTTCGTAAAGGTCCAGCAGTTGAAGCATTAACATCAACTACCGATAATTCTACCACTGTACTATTGGCTAAAACTCTCCATAAGATCGATCTGAAAATATTTCCTTCTGTATTTGTATGAAAGATAGATGATTCAGAAGCAAAATGATCTAAATAATACCTTTGCTCAACATCAGAATTGGCTGAAGTTGCTGATTGAGCTTCGTCCTTTTCTACGCGTAATCGAGAAGGATCAACATCTGGAAGAGGCAAAGAGAGATTTAAAGATCGACTAGGTAAATCATCACAAATTCTAGTCAAATCTGTCTCTTTGTCTAAAATAAACAATGCCATTGAAGCAAGATTTAAATTTCTTGAATGTTGAATGTTGTTCCAAGTCCTGTTCTGCCCTAGTTGTTTGAATCTTTCATAGGGTTGGGGTAGTTCTGACGAAGCTTGCAGTAGTTAACTTAACAGCTATTGATATATTAGTTACCCTCTTCTTTTTACATTAATAGCCAGGGGTAAGAAAATGATTATACGTTTAACAGTTACTAATTATTTATAAAATGAAAAGGAAAGTATTTAAATCAATCGAATAGTTAATTTAACCTATAAAATATGCACCTAGGGTTTTACCTAATTTTAAATATGAACATGAATATAACAATAAAAAAAAAGCTAAATGCTTGCTTTAAACCTTGGGGCCGGCAGCAATAACCTCAGGGATAGCACCGCTCTTGTACTTTTCAAAGTTCTCTTGGAAGAGCTTACCAAGCTTGGAGACCTCAGCCTTGAAGTCGGCAGCACCACTAGTCCAAGACTTAGCAGGGTTAAGTATCTCAGAAGGAACTCCAGGAGCAGTCTTGGGAATTTGGAATCCGAAAACATCGAAAGTTTCGTATTCAGCCTTAGCAAGCTCACCAGAGTGGATGGCATCCAAAATGGCTCTAGTGTACTTCAATGGGCATCTCTTACCACCAGAAGTAACGGAAGCACCAGTCCAACCAGTGTTAAGGAGCCAAGCGTTAGCCTTGTGCTCAGAAATCTTGTCAGAAAGCATCTTTGCGTATTGCATAGGGTGAAGGACAAGGAAAGGTTGACCGAAACAAGCAGAGAAAGTAGCTTCAGGCTCAGTGACACCCTCTTCGGTACCAGCCATCTTAGAGGTATAACCAGAAATGAAGTGGTACATAACTTGCTCGTTCGTAAGCTTGGAAATAGGAGGAATAACACCTCTAGCATCACAAGTAAGGAGAATGATGTTAGTGGGGTGGTTAGGAGTAACACAAGGAACCTTGGCGTTAGGAATGTACTCAATGGGATAAGAACATCTGGTGTTTTCAGTCAAGGTGGTGTCATCATAATCAACAACTCTAGTAATAGGGTCAAAAACAACGTTCTCAAGAACGGAACCAAACTTGATAGAGTTGAAAATATCAGGTTCCTTCTCCTCAGAAAGACCAACACACTTGGCGTAACAACCACCTTCAATGTTGAAGACACCATGGTCGGACCAACAGTGCTCATCATCACCGATAAGGAGACGGTTAGGATCAGCGGAAAGAGTAGTCTTACCAGTACCAGAAAGACCGAAGAATAAGGTAACATCACCTTCCTTACCTTCGTTGGCAGAAGAGTGTAAAGTTAAAACTTGGTGCTTGACAGGCATCAAGTAGAACATAACAGTGAAAATACCCTTCTTCATCTCACCAGCGTACTCGGTACCGAGAATAAGCATCTCCATATCCTTGAAGTTAATAGCAACAGAGGTATTACTAGTCATACCAGAAGTGTATCTGTTAGCAGGGAAAGCACCAGCATTGTAAATAGTGAAGTCAGGCTTTCCGAAATCAGCCAACTCGGCCTCAGTAGGTCTAATAAGCATATTTCTCATGAAAAGAGCGTGGTAAGCTCTAGCACAGACAACTCTGACCTTAATTCTGTATCTAGGATCCCAGCCAGCATAAGCATCAACAACGTAAATTCTGCTTCTGGTATTGAGGTAATCGATAGCTCTTTCTCTGTTAATCAACCAAGAGTTCTCAGATAACTTCTTGTTGACAGGACCCCACCAAATGTGCTCAACAGAACCAGGCTCATCGACAATTCTTTTGTCCTTAGGAGATCGACCAGTCTTGTTACCAGAAGAAGCAACCAAAGCACCAGTAGAGTTGATGGCGGACCCACTCTCGTAAACTAAAGCATCTTCGTAAAGAGAAGCAACAGAGGGGTTGTGTTGGATGTGAACCTTGGTGTAGTCGATGTGAGCAACTTCGTGGAGTTCTTCTTCCAATTCAGTGTGGGGAGGATTTGGCTCGACACCCTTGGGGTGGAGTTTAGTAACATTAACAGCAGGAGCCATTGTTTATGGTATATAATATAAATAGAGGTAAAAAAGGGGAAAAACTAAAATGTTTGTTCTAACAAATTATTTCAATCTGGGGAAATACTCACATATTTATAGAGTTTTCGTAAATGAAACGACTTCGATTGACAAAACGTTAATGCCCGCCTTTGTGAAAAAGGTTAACCGGGTTCCGACAAATTACGACAACATAAACTCAGTCATTTTGAATATCCTTTTTCGTGGAAGTTGTCCATTATTGTTTCTATTGCTAACGAAATCGGGCCAGAGATGGGGGGAAAACATCTGGTCTAGGGCAAGTTTCTTTTTCTGGGTGATACCGGAACAAGTTATATTGGAGGTTTGAAACCTTGTACCGAGCTAGAAAAGTACATGCGTCAGTAATTTATTAATATAGTAGTGCTGAAACCAGGTATACGACTGCTATAATCGATTAAACGATCATACAAACTCGATAGATGGTTTGAATTGATTTCAGTATATTACAAACTAACCGGGCAAATTTTTTTGGTGCTTTTGAAGCTTTTACTGGGGTCTCCACACCAGTTAAGTTCAGCTGATAATAGCTTAGCCGTTAACATTTTGGCTAAAGAGGGGCTAAATCTGGGGAAATGGAGGTTAGGGGCAACGAAAAAGATTCGGAATTTAGAGAGGATATTAGATAGCAATGCCCCTGATAGGGCAACCTAACTAGCCATCCTTAGTCTAGACTAAAAAAAATGATCCGGACCGAGTTCGGGTTTAGCTTTAAGATCTTAATATTATGAAGATCGAACATTCATATCTATTGATAACGGTCGTTGTTAATAATTTGGCGGTAGACTCTTGACAAGTCCATAGAAGCTATTTTGTATTGGAATGAGAGTGCTCAGATAATACTACGGACAAAGTGCTACAGTCGGTGAGATGGGAAAGACTTGTGATATTTCAAATTGTCAACCCAATGAAACTTTGCATTGTTTTTTTTTTCTAGTTGATCTTAATTTTACGTTTGGCTGTATTTAATCTGAACTTTGTATCTATCAATCATTTACATTTCAATACAATTAGTAGTCGTTTCTCTTAAATAAAGTTTCCCGATTTCACCCGATTTGTTGTATAATTTACCAGTCATATATAGTCCAAATACGGCAACAAATCCAGTGGAATTTCTAGAATTCAACAAACGACCCCGTCTGGTACAGTATCCTCACAGTCATAATATGGTGTGGTGGTGATTGTTGGGTAGGTGTGTTGGCTTTAAAAAGAAACTTGGAATAAGAAACTTGGAATAAGAAACTTGAAATAAGAAACTTGAATGTTGAAAACTCACCAAAATTGGGAGGTTATAGCCTCGGATGTTAGGGTATAGTACCATGGCACGGCCGTGCTTCGGGATCTTGGGCTGATTACCGTAGGTCTATACACGTAATTGTTTATTAGGCTTGTATCCATTAGTTAATCTGGTAATCATATTATAGATTATCTACTATTGCTGTGAATCTTGATTTGGTTGGATTGGTATTAGTTTCTCCATGTTTCATGAAATCAGTGATACAGTAAGGCTCAACGGTTAGTTATAGCGGAAATATCTTGTACAAAGCTTGTAGGAGTTTTGCTGCAGATCAGGGGGGAAAAAATCAGCAAACCGTCAAATTCCGTAACAAAATACAGTAATCTACAAACATAATTCCGACAAGTTACAGGCTAACAAATTAAATGTATAGTGCTAATGCAGCTATATAGAAAGAATAACTTATTTAACAAGGTTTATTAGAATAAATCGTTAGATACTCCTCAGTGCTGCAACAATTGTAGTATTTACGGAGATGAATCCTTTTGCACACAATTGCACTGTTCTATTTCTAATATGTTATTTTGTAGATAGCACAATGTGGTTAATATGTAGAAATAACATATATCAATAAATTTGAGGTATTTAATGGCAGTTACTGTAACACCTGGAAGCCTTATATTCTTATCGGGTTAATATCGGATAATTTTAATCTATACTAAATAAATGGAAAATAAATATCTGCATCTGTGTTAATACAGTAGTTGATTATTCAAGTTGCATTAAAACTAGTCCTATAAAGTTACTCTTGATTAGGTTAGCTGGTCACTACTCGTGTTATAAGTTCGAAATGTATTCTTCGTGTACAGAAGCAACCACGATAATTAAATTCTCTATTAGTTACTATTTGACAGGCATTGTCTGATAGCTAGTAATTACTGTAACCAAGTTATCCTAGCTTAGCCGGTAATTAAAACTAACGTTACAATAAATGTGTGCAGACTATACAGTAATTTACCTTAGCTTATATTTTGCCTAGCCTATAAAAATTCCGGTTATATTCGGTGTCAAGTATATCCGGGGTTCTTCTATGAGTTTTCGGAGGGGTGATGGCTAAAGATCTGATAAAGGCTTCTCCACATTGTTCCGAACTAGCTTTCAATTGTGGAACCATAATTGACACTGGCTCTCCGAAATATTTGAAATGCAGCTAAATATTCAGTACGAGGCTTTAAGCCAAGAAGCTGTTAACGCTGGTGAAATATGTTGTGCCTATATGGCATTGATCCGGGAAATTACCGTTTTGTTCCGATTAATTATCGGGTGCCATGTTCATTACTATTATAATAGCATGAAAGCTTTAATTTTAGTACATTTATTAAAGTGCTCTTAAACGTAGTGATCTTCCTAATTATGAAAAGCATTTTTAATTAGGAGTATTGACGTGGTTAGCCAATGGTGTGGTCCGATCCGAATCCAGCTTAGGCTTTGAAACCAGCCTAGTGTGGACTAACTCTGTACTTAATATTAACGTTTATCCGTCCCCCACTTTGCTATTGCCGATCAAATACGTTTAGATAATATCTATTATGGTCACGCTAAAATTTCCATCATGAATCTAGACTTTTCAGGATATGTACAAAGAGCGGGGAAAATCCTTTTGTTAGTTACACCTGATACCTAATTGTGCGTTTGACTAGCGTTTGGCAGATGTCCTGTTTCCGGGGAATATAGATCACATTGGCCTCGAGGCATCTAGTCCGACTCGGCTTTGACCCAGCTTTGCTAACTAGCTAATTACTTTTAATGCACCAGTGACCTTAGCCATCGGCTGAAAAAAGTAAGCCATGCAAACCAGATTAAAATTAACTATTGTAAGGAATGAATCGATTCGGGCAATAGGACCAATGGAAGGGTATCTGGAAAGTTAAATTTGTGATAAATATCAGTTAAATGGTTGTTTTCCTTCTATATTTATGATATGAACTATATCTGGTACTGCAGATTGTACGGTAACTTAACTTACCGGTACTTACCTAGCTACAATAACTAGTAGATTGGTACACTGTGAAGGATACATTCAGTAGAATTGTACAAGCTTATACTTTACCTATGATCTGATCCCTAGATTCCATGATAATGAAAATAATTAGCTAAGTATATAAAAGACTTAAGGTTTTTGTGCTATAGTTGATAAGAGTTCTATTGTGTTCAGTCCTGGTACCATAACTGGAATCTAAATTCACTGAACGTTTAGATTCAATTATATAACGTATTTAAGTTTAACACTATTATAGACTTATATGAAAGCTCTTAGCTATCTGTGCGAGCCCCGTCAAGCTAGCTTTGTTGGTCATAACTGAGAGCCGTAACACTGTTTGTTTCAACAATATTAACTTTATCTAATTAGCTAAATAATAATTGGAAGTGCATTACACTGCTGAGCTAACCCACTGTAAATACGATTGGAATCTTTTTTTACGATGTCGACCTGATGTTATACAACTTATGCTGACATTAGTCCATGTACTTGCACCTTCGATCGACAATCCTAATTTCATCCACCAATATTCTATACCTTATCTACAACAAACTCAAATGTTAAGGTTGCCCATAGAAGCATTAGTTGAAGTAATACCGTAAGTTAACTATAACTGTTACAGTAACATGTTACACTGTTGCTTTTTAGTGTTTACTGTGCTATTTAAAAGTTAACTTAAGAGCTCCTACTGTTAAGTTAACTGTTAACTTACTGTGAAGTACTAAGTAACTACTGTATTAACTTAACTTACGGTAACTGTTAACTGAACACCGTAGTGTCTGTCTTGGCAATAACAAACCCTATGTTAATTGTGCAGCAAGGCATCTTGTAGGGCGCGACAGGCGTCGCTTGATATGGTTTGGTTGGAATGAACCATCCAAATACATCAACTTACAGCCATGAATTCTTACAGTGCTAAATTTAGATGAGAAAAGAAAACTTTTAAATAGAAAATTCTAAATAAAACTCATTGAGAAATGCAGAAAATAAATTACAATATATAACAAATTTTAGAGAAAAAATGAACAAATAAAACAATAATAATAATAACCGGAATTCTAAAGGGAAGCATAACCAATAGAGCTTTCAGTAGCAGAAAGCCATCCAGAAACAGTCTCATCAGAAAGAGCAGAAGAGAAGTCAGTGCTGTCATCTAACTTAGTAATAGTGATAGTAGAATCATCACCATTGAAGATAACGGCAGCCTTCATGGTTCCAGAAGTAGGTCTAGCAAAGTAATCAGAAGAACCGGTTCCACTGCCATCTTGTTCGTCATGCAAGTGGTTAGTAAGATAGTTGTTTCCAGCGTTCAAAACCTCGAAAACATCAAACTCACCACATCCGCTAGACCAACAAGAACAAGATTCAACACCGTATTGTAAAGTTCGGGGAATTTGAGCATTTAGAATCCAGATAGCTGGCATGTCAAAGTTGTAACCAGAACCACTACCTGCGCTAGGCATAGAGAATTCAAATAAGAAAATCTTAGAAGCACCGTCGAAACCGTGGTAAGCGGGAATACCAGGTCTGTAGTAACCACAATCTCCATTATTGGCACCACATTCGGAGTCAGTAAAGATGATAAACTCGGTATCAGAAGGAACAGTAATATCACTGAGAACTTGAGGGGAAGATGCACAAGCAGCACCATCAGAACTGGCGTAAGAAAGAGAGTTACCGAAAGTGTAGTCAAAAACACCAGAACCATCACCACCCATGTTATTCAAGAACACCAAACCGTCGGCAGAACTAGAGTCGGCATTATAGTAAGCACCTCTGTTCCAGGCACCAGCAGCAGAAGAAGAAGCAGCAGCTGATGAGCTAGTAGTACTAGAACTAGAAACAGCAGTAGAAAAGGTAGTAGCAATACCAGTGCTTGAAGGACTGGGAGAAGTGCTACTGGTGCTAGTGCTAGTGCTAGTGCTAGTGGTACTAGTGGTACTAGTGGTACTAGTAGAAGTAGTACTAGTGGAAGTAGTACTAGTACTGGTTGTAGAAGTGCTCGTAGTAGAAGTACTAGTAGTGGAAGTAGAGCTACTAGAAGGAGAGGGAGGAGGAGGAGTTGAAGATGTAGAAATTGGTTCAACTACCACAGTAGTGGAAGAAGAAGCAAGAGATTCACCGAAGTACACGGTTTTGGTGACATGAACAAACTCGGTAACATAAGCGGGGTCTCGCTTATGAGCATGGTGAGCATGTCTCTTTTCAACAGTGTCTCTCTTGGCTAAAGAAGCAGACCCTAAAGAATAAGCAGCAAATTGCTTTAAATTAATTGGACCTCTAAAGTGAACAGAAACTTCTTCATCAAGGGGACTAATAGAACCAGAAAAAGCAAAAGGTGTAGAGCTACAGGTTCCATCAGAATTAAATGAAGTGACTCTGTTGTAAGAACCAGAGAAACCAACATTTTGATAAACGATTTGTTCAACTTCATCGCAGTAATAGTTTCCAGAAATCTCGGTACAACTTTCAGCAACTGCTCCATTGATGATAACACCAGCAACTGCTAGCTTTGCTAAAGGATTTGATAACTTCATTTTTTTGTGGTTGTTGTTGTCGTAACTTTATTATATTAAGCCAAATAAATTCTGAATCGTGCCTGCACAATGTTTTCTTAATCTGGCCAAATAAAATATTAATAATTTCAAATTAATGCCCAATCAACGAGAATAAAAAGGATCGAATTGAGTTAGAAGTAAGTTGGAGGAAAGTAAATTAAAAAAAAAAAAAAAAGTAGTGTTGTAGTTAAGGAGTGAAATGGTATTATACCAATAATATACAGTTGTCGTAAAAATAGGTCGTAACAAAATAGCCAGCAATCCAGGAAACAACACAAATGTGCGAAAGGGACCCACCCAGGCTATATATACATGGGATCCTAAACATCCTATCATCAGTAATGTTGGAAGTGCAGATCGTCACTATGCAGTGGATGCAGCAAACGGCCTGTGCATGAAAAAGCAACGGGTGCGTCAACATCCAATATGAGCTTTGGAAAAATGGATGGCTGTATAATTTCGGTACAAATATCCTGGGCAAACAAATGTTTGGTGTTGTGATGTTGTACGCAAATTATTGACCGCTATACAGTGTTATCGCAATGATGAGCAAACTGCCCAAAGCACAGTTGAAACTATTCATAAAACATACAAAGTTGAAAACATAAATCCTAACATAGAATATGGAAAATAGACTAAAGTAAAAAAAGTATAGTGTAACGACTAGAGAGCAACTAATTTCTTTAGCTCACTAAAGTTTAATTAGCAAAAAAAAAAATATACAGTCAATTCTTTACTGAGAACTCTAACTGTCGCTTCTACCAGTTTAGGTAAGCGAGTTGTTCAGGGATGATTGGTATGCAGAAAAAGCAAATATAATAAACCCCTTTCTTCATAACACTAACAACAACAATTTCAATAACTTTATAGATAAATAGATCATACCCCCGATATATCTTAAAAAAATAACCACGTGTAGGATGTAGCTATAGTAACATGTCTTTTATTTGCAACCTTGATCTTGCTTATCACTATTATTACATGACAGCTTTGTAGCAGAGAAAATCCTATAAACACCCAAAGCAGTATAATTAATGACGAAAAAAAATTTCCAATATATCTTTATCGGATAGATTGTCCGGTCTTAAACTGATTTTTTGTCTCTCTTAATTAGGTATTTCTGTATCCTAATCTAGAAGTTCTAAAGCAGCGTAAGGGAAAAAGCTGGCTGGCTTTCCGAGCACAACTGGACTAGCAGCCCTTCCACCTCCGCTATTCTATCTAGCAGACAGTAGGTAATCCATAGAACTTGTTAGTGGATATGTACAGCGTTGCACCCGCTGCCTGTGCTAACTTTTAGGGACCCTGGCCAGCAGAAGTTCTGACTTGGTGTAGCAGCCTGAGCTGAAATGTGATGCTCCAGCACAGGATGATAGAAGTCGATAAGTCTGTTCAACCCTAGATTGTGCTCGGATGTTGTATCCTTAGTTTGTTGAATAAAATTCGGAGATCCACCCGCAATATTAACCATTTGCAATCAACTTCGCTTCTCATACCCGTATAAATTCGAATCTCCTCAGACATTATATCAAACTTCACACATCTTCATCCTACTGATCTCAACCATCTAAAGTTTAATTAATTCAACTCTGATAATGTAACGGGGGTGGTTTGACCAGCATTGTAATTTTCCGTACAGATTTTATCTGTCCCTGCTGGAAAATTTCAACCTCCTTAATTTTAAAAGATATGCACTTGCCATCTTAATTTGGAAGACTCTATCCCAATTTAGATAGCCGCTAGACCTATTTTGTAAAACCATTCCGGATTTGTACCCTCTACTACCTAATTGGTACAGCCTCTCTCTTAGTTAACTTTGGTAATCCGCTTTCACTCCAACCTCCTCCTGTCAGATATCCGCCGTATACTGCAGAAAAGCAGCATCATTCATGTGTGCTCGTTACTGCCAATCCACGAACTAGACTTCATAAAATGTGAAAGATAACATGAATCAAGTATTACTGTTTTGACATATATTCAGCCTTTCAGTTTTTATGATACCCTCCTTTTGAATCAGGTTTCAGCCTCTGGTAATTTGTATCAGTTTCTGGCAATAGCTTAGTGCCGCAGGCATCCAGTAATAGCTCTGAGCTACTCTGTGCTGCTGTAACATCCGTGTCTCACTAGTTCAAGTGGGCCCTTAAGCACAGTCGTTTCAACTCATCAAATAATAAATTGGTGATACACTCCGTCCCACAAGTTATGAGTTGACACAGTAACCGCGTTTTGATTGCTGGATCTACACAGTTACTAGCACTAGCAACATAATATAAATTGATGATCAATAGGGATAACCGTAGTGCATGTTTTTTTTCAGTCCAGAATCAAATATAAAATATAGTATAAGAAAGAAAGTCCGATCAAGCAATAATGATCTCCCTCGATCACTACTTGATAGCGATAGCTAAAGTTAACTTTTAGTTACTATAGCTTTTTCGCGACACATAAACTGTAATATTGAACAGTTATTATATGTCGGTGCATGACAAGATGCAGGGGATGAAATTTTGAAATAATATTTATATAATATATAATATTTTATCTTGAAACGTGATTTAGTACGGATCCCTGGTTTTTTTTATATTTTTTTCAAATATTATATTCTTTCCTATAATTTAGCCTCTTTAATATTTTAAGCCGTTTCGGATAATATAATCCTCCCGCCTTTAACCTTACTTTACCTTGGTATACCTTAATATAAGTTACCTTAGTATATTTTAACCCCTAAGTTGGGTTTACCAGCCTCAATGCCTAAGATATCCTCTACCATGGTACACCATTTCCAACCTTAGTCTGAAATTAGGTTTTTGGTCAGTACAGTTTGGATACTTTTTTCTGTTTTTGGTTTTGTGTCTGTTCCAGAAGCTTGTCTTTGAAAAGCTGTGGCTCCGCCTTCGAAGCGTTGACCATCATTTTGATTGTAACCTAAACATTGAGTGTTCCTTATACCTTGTTTAGATGCTGTATATTCTACCAGTTCTCTGGTTTTGAGGCGGGTAGGTTGACTAGTACTTGGAAAGATGTTGAAGTATTAATCTATAAGGTTAAAGTGTCAAATTTGTAATGGCTGGAACGATTATTTCTTCGGTTTTCAACGGGTTCCTGTATTCTCTAACTCCGTATATTGACTCATCTAGGAGCCATAGTACGTGTATATTGACACGATCAGGCGCCTGTGATGCCTATCCTATGTTCACCCCGTATTTCCTGTAAAAGTATGTAGCGAGCAGCCGTGTATATAGTAGCGCATGCATTTTAAAGTATATTCGCCCGTTCATATGATAATAACGATGATACTGTAATTCCACATGTTTCATTATGATACAATTATTGAATTTTATTATACTAATAGGGGGCGTTTAGCATCCATCCTATGGGGATTTATTACCCTGCATATCTAAAAAAAAACCATGAAAGAGGTTCTCTTTACCAAGTTTAAATATAGTTCCAATAGAGATTGTAAATGAACTTCATATAACAGTAATTACAGTAATTTCAATTTCAGAGTACGTCATCGCGGCTTCGCCACTACGGTGACAATATAATAAACGTATATGCGCACCCGCAGGAGACAGCTTAACAGTAACTTAAGCACAGCACTATTGTACATATTTAACTTATTCAAGAATCTAGACTAGTATTACAGTAGCTACTGTCAATTATTTATTTATACCAGCTCGGAGCACCTATACCTAATCCACGTACAATACTCGATTTATCAACATATAGAGGAAGATCAAGATAGTGGCCTTTAGATTTGAGATCATGTCCATGGAATTCTCTAACTCGACAGAAATCCCACTGAAGAGTTTTAGATACTCTGCTATCACTCAGACACCTCCATTCGATCAAACTTTCTACCTCTCCCAAAGAAGTGCATGATTGGACAATACTAGGCGAGATGGCAAGTTTCGTGCTGTAGATTTTTCTCACAATTCTATAGAAAAGACTGGCAGTCCACCCAAAGGAAGTTGTCGCTTGACATACTATTGGGTCTGTAAAGAAGAATGATACACCTTCTTTAACAAAGTCAACTCAGCCTGATGCTCTACCAAATAAGCCACTATTTTACTTTCACTTTCATACTGCACTTTAACACGAGCTTCAAGTGTACACAAAGATTTCAACCAGAGCCAAGATTCCAAAGACCATGGAACTGCACTTGTATAGGGTTAATGCAAAGCTCCGGCTACTTGACATGATTTTGAAACCAAAACAACGGATAACAGATCAGAATGACCACCAATATATTTAGTGGCAGCATGCATAATCATATCTACACCAAAATCAAAAGGCTTCATTAATAAAGTTACATTCCTATTCCTAGTAGTGGTTACGGTCAATCCAAGGCTGCTTTGAACTATACTGCTAAAGAGCCTACCAGTGAATTGGGACCTGAAGGATTTACTGTTATTCCCTTCCACCCCGGACTCGTTGACACACCTCTTGGCCGGGACTTCCTTGCTACGTCCAAAGAGTATGTCCCCGCAGAAACTTATGCCTACTTCGAAACTCTTTTGATCTCTGAAGTGACCAGTGTCAACGCCATTATCAAGCTTCTTACTACAACCAAGGCTGAACAAAATGGTAAGTTACTCAATTTTGATGGAACTGATTTGCAATGGTAATTCATTACAACTCAAATTTGTCTCATTTAGTATAGTGAATACATTGCCTTAGAAGATCCCGCCACAGAGTAAATGATTCAGCCATCTTAAATTTACATGTACATCAAGTTACAGTATATTGTTCTAAAAGACCCAACCTCTTTTATTTTAAGTTACGTTTCGGTTAACCGTACATACATTAGGGCTAACGCGACATGTGTAACATTTAGTTTAACATTGTTTAGGCAAGGGTGCACGGCTTCAATAGTGGTCACCCTGAAGTGGATTGATGCGGTGTCAATAATAGATGATCGGTAGACCAGATCGACGATAGACACACGCTCGTCGTTCTTTTACTCTTAAATCTATCAATTGTACTTTTATTTATTGGAACTGCTGATACGCAAAAATGGCTCCTCAAACCCCATTACAGAGAAAGGCAAATCTTAAGTTTGCAAAGAAGGAGGAATCCAAGATGGGCAAGCCTCGTGTTGAGAAGGAAAAGGAAAAGTCACCTATTTCTACCACCTGGTTGCGTAAGTATGCTCACAATTGATGAATTAATAAATGGCTAATCTTTTAGTTATTTTTGCATTTTTAGTAGCTGGAGGTGGTATCCTCGAATTATTAAGCTTATTAGGAATATTTTAAACAGGAATATGCAAATTGAAATAATTTAAATGACTATTAAAGACCTCCGAGACCAGTTCTGCTACCGCCTTGTGCGAACTTAAGACTGACGCCCTGTTCATATTGCCTCTGTAAATCAGTATCTCTAGATTCACCAGATCCGGAATTAACAACCTTGACAGACTTGTTTTTAGCTCCCATCAATCGTAGAAATTTGGCTTGTTTATCCTCATCGATACCCGATACTGAGATTGTTGCACTAGACTTGAAAGGTTTTCCACTTTCCTTATTGGATCCATTATTAACTTTCTTGTCCTTCTTTTCCACCTTTTGTTTCTTTTCTTTCTTTTCATCCTTTTCTTTATTATCGCCCTTCTCCTTCTTTTCCTTCTTTTCCTTCTCCTTCTCCTCCTTCTTCTCCTTCTCCTCCTTCTTCTCCTTCTTCTCCTTCTTCTCCTTCTTCTCCTTCTTCTCCTTCTTCTCCTTCTCCTCCTTCTTCTCCTTCTCCTCCTTCTTCTCCTTCTTCTCCTTCTTATCCTTCTCCTCCTTCTTCTCCTTCTTCTCCTTCTTATCCTTCTCCTCCTTCTTCTCCTTCTTCTCCTTCTTATCCTTCTCCTCCTTCTTCTCCTTCTTCTCCTTCTTATCCTTCTCCTCCTTCTTCTCCTTCTTCTCCTTCTTATCCTTCTCCTCCTTCTTCTCCTTCTTCTCCTTCTTATCCTTCTCCTCCTTCTTCTCCTTCTTCTCCTTCTTATCCTTCTCCTCCTTCTTCTCCTTCTTCTCCTTCTTATCCTTCTCCTCCTTCTTCTCCTTCTTCTCCTTCTTATCCTTCTCCTCCTTCTTCTCCTTCTTCTCCTTCTTCTCCTTCTTCTCCTTCTTCTTCTTCTCCTTCTCCTTCTCCTTCTCCTTCTCCTTCTCCTTCTCCTTCTCCTTCTCCTTCTCCTTCTCCTTCTCCTTCTCCTTCTTATTCTCTTTCGTCTCTTTCTTTTCCTTTTTTATTTTCTTATTTGAATCAACAATAATATCTTTCTTATGCTTCTTCTCTCTAGTATCATCAATACCAGTTGACCCACTCTGACGCTTCTCAGCCATTTTAATTTAATTGTTTTAACTGAAGTTAAAAATAATTTTGCATCATGTACATAAATCGACCCCGGGTGCATAGTTGAACAATAGCCTCATACATTGAGGCTCTTATACCGGAGATACAATAGGCTCTATAGCTACAGGTCTTCTGTTAGAAAATGAATTCCAAAACAAAATCATTAACCTAGATCTGGATTTCATATCTTTATATTTTCTTTGTTATATATAACTACTTTATAAAAACAAGTCTGAATAGGGTAGAATTACAGTTTTATGCAGTACAGTAAGCTATGCGAGCATCTCTATAACATTTTGACCAAGAGTAACTTACTAGCTAGGCAATCTATAAGCAATGATTTAAGTATGTTAAATATTAATCAAAGTCCCTGTTATGAAAAATAAGTATGAAAAGAAATCAAATACTTATAGCCTTACGGTTTAAAGTCGGGCTCTTCTGTATCTGTATCCAAGATATTCATTCTATAATTTCTCTAGAATGACTGAACGGCTAAATGAATATACTGCTCTTTATCCCAATAACGATGACGTAGTAACCACGGCAACTAAGTTCAGCCAATCCTGAGAAGCCATTTTTTCGCTGACCATTTTGATAGTAATATCTTTAAACAGTGGTCTTCTACGGGTCATTAATTTTCAAAAAGACAATGTTGTCCTACTCGATCCGTGGTAATGCACGGGCATCAAGCAAGATTTGTAAGTAATTGATTTATTATTTGGACGAATTACATATGCTATTTTTTGTTTATTCGAGTTGTTGAGTTATGAATGGAGCTAACTTTTTAGTGTCAAGAGGCATTCAGACCTTTGAAAACCTCGACTCTCAAGTCAACATCACCAGATCTGGTAAGACTTTAATTGCATCCGGTTCCGGTGGTAGATCTTCAAGAACTGGTTACACTGCCACTGTCTTTGGTGGTCCTGGTTTCTTGGGAAGTAACTTGGTTGCCAAGTTAGCCCGACATGGTACCGTTACCGTTGTTCCATTCAGAGAGGAAATTCACAAGCGACACTTAAAGGTCACTGGTGACTTGGGTGTTGTTAACTTTTTGGAGTTTGATATTAGAAACATCAAGTCTATTGAAGAGTCTGTTAAGCATTCCGACATTGTATACAATTTAATAGGACGAAACTATACCACAAAGAACTTTGATTATCATGATGTTCATGTCGAAGGTGCCAAGAGAATTGCTGATGCAGTTTCTAAATACGACGTTCCTCGATTGATCCACGTCTCTTCTCATAGTGCTTCCAAGGATTCTACTTCAGAGTTTTACAGAGTCAAGGCTCTTGGTGAGGAGATTGTTAGAGATATTGTCCCCCATGCTACCATTGTTCGACCTGCCCCTATGTATGGTTTAAGCGACAAATTTTTAAACAAGCTTGCTGGTGCTAGATTTGTTTTAAGCTCTAACACTGGTCTTGAAACTTCCAGCCCTGTTTTGGTTAATGACGTTGCCAGTGCTCTTGAGAAGATTGGTTTTGACGACTCCACTGCCGGTAAGACCTTTGAACTTAATGGCCCTAAGGAATACACCTACAACCAAATCTTAGACTTAGTCAGAGATGCTACCAAGAACGAACTTCCTGTTGTTAATTTACCTAAATCGATTCACTTGGCCCTTTCCAAGGCCACTCAAAAGTTATTCTGGGCTACCACTTCTCCTGATGAGGTTGAGAGAGCTACTCTTAACCAAGTCTCTGATGCTTCTGCTTTGACTTTTGCTGATTTGGGAATCACTCCTCATAGCTTGGAAGAGAGAATCTTACACTTATTAAGATTCCACAGAAGCAACGTTTACTTGCATGAGACTGCTGAGGAGGAATCCAAGAGAAAGTCCGAGGATGAATTATACAAAAGAGCTACTGAAAATAACTAGATGCAGTACATAGAACTAGCACTTTTTTATAAATAAATGAATGATATCAATATTAATTAAATATGAGTCAATGATTTGTCATATGGTGAGTTCAAGAAAAGAAAGAGTGTCTACTAAATCACAGAAAATTAATAGTTGTATATGTATTTGTGTGGTATTTAACACATTATATATAAATAAAATAAGTAAGAGTAATACTAATATAATAATAAACTAACAGGATAACTATCCTGTTGACTAAGGCAAAAAAGTACTAGCCTTATTCGCCGGTTTTCTTAGAGTTACATGCAACAATTTTGATTTTCTCAGCATTCACAACATCTCCATTATCTAGCTTGAATTGAATGTCCTTCACTAACAAAGTCCACACATCATCACAGCATCGATATGTATGTAAATGTCCCTTCAACTGTAATCTTGTTTTGACTCCATCTCGTAATTGATCAGTCATAACTCGATCAAACTACCAGTTAGCCATTTGTTCCAACCACAAAAATTTTATCATTTCTTCTTCAATTAAATCACTTACATGTGTAAGAATTTTCATAGCTAACTGAGGCTGGATCCTAGAGTCACTAGGCAAAGCTGGTTAGACTGAATGGCTCCATGGCACTTTTGATTACTAAATTGTTTCAACTTACGAAATCAACTGATCAAGAGCATCCGTTAAAGCAACTCCGATACTTAAAATTAGTATCACATATAATTATACATATACAAAACCTTTTGAACCTACCTGCTTCTTCGATATAACTCATAATACTGTGTTGAACTCATTGCTATGAAAACGAACAAGATCTCTTTTATACTACCGTATAATGTGAAGGAAAGAGCTGTGAAAGATGACATCTCTCATAAAAGCCGGGTAACACTAGAGATATACTTATAGTATTATGACTTTAACTGTGCCAAAACTTATAAATTTGGGAATATAAATTAAAATATTAAATTATTATGCAATATTAACTCTCCTATTTATCGGTTAATCAAATAATGTTAGTATTTGACTCTGTGATTCTCTTCTGCTATATCATTATAATGAAATCGGATAGTAACATGAAGGAGCGGCTACCTAATTAGGGGAGGATAGTGGTAGAGTTTGCTGGCATATAAAATACTAGTACCCGCCACTGTGGAGAATTCTTTATCATTACTACTTTTTTTTCACCATCGACATTGGTTTTTAACAGCTGGTAAACACAACAGTTTAATTTAGTTTAGTTCTTGTTGATTACCTGTTGTAAGAAAGAAAAAAGGAGAAAGTAAGACGATATCTGTTGCTTTGTCATAAATACAAAAATAATAATTTATTTTGTTTTGTTAAAATAGATCTCATAATTGAAAGTTTTTTTTTTTTTTTTTATATTTGTTTTCGTTCCTTGTTTATTATATAACTAGGAAATCGATAATTCGTATTAACAATGTCATCAGTTGTTTATTACAAATTCAAATCTCAAAAAGAGCCATCCCGAGTAACTTTCGACGGTACTGGTATATCTGTATTCGATCTCAAGAGAGAAATACTTTTGGCCAACAAATTAGCTGCTACAGCTGATAGTTTTGATTTGCATATAATTAATTCTGATACTAAAGAAGGTAAGTCAAATGAATAGTTTATTATTATATAGAGGTACTAACTAGCCCAGAATATGAGGACGATACCGAAGTGATCCCAAGATCAATGTCTGTGATTGCCAGGCGTTTACCAGCTGCTCGACCTGGTAAAGATAGTGCTGCTAAATATGTTTCTGGAGCAATGCCAACTATGGGAATGAAGAATGTCAACCGAACTATGGCTGGTGCTGGCCCTGGATCTGTTGCTGGCGGTTCTAGAGTTCCCTCTGGTGGATCTGCTCCAGCAGCAGCAGCTCCAACACCAGCAGGCTCAGAAGAAGATATGATTTCAGCGATGTTTCAAGCTCAAGGCGAGCAATGGAAGCAAACTCAAGAGCATATGTCTCAACAAGCTCCAGTGTATTATTCATCGCATACAAAAGGTGGTTATCAAGCACCTACTCCCGATTATCCTCCACCTCCTGGATACCTTTGTTACCGATGCGGTCAAAAGGGACACTGGATCCAGGCCTGTCCAACTAATAGTGATCCTAACTGGGAGAATAAGAGAGTTCGTAGAACCACGGGTATTCCTAAGAGTATGCTAAGAACAGTTGCTAAACCTGCTAATGATGAGCAGGGAACTTATATGATCACCGAAAATGGTGAATATGTAGTTGCGGTTGCTGATAATACTACATGGAAGAATTTTCAAGATAGGGCAAAATCTCATCAGCAGCAAGATGGAAAGCCTGCTGATCCTGAGCTTGAAGATCCTATCACACATAAACTATTTGTAAAGCCTGTGAAAACCCCTTGTTGTAAGAAGACTTATTCTGACGAGGCCATTCAACAGGCACTTTTAGATAATGATTTCGTCTGTCCCAATTGTAAAACTGAAGATGTTTTATTAGACCAATTGACACCCGACCTTGACATGGAGGACAGAATCAAGAAGTATAAAGAAGGAGAAGCTGTAATTGAAGTAGAAGGAAGCGAAGCTGCTGCTTCTGTTGAATCGGGAGAAAAAGAACGATCGTCTGAACTATCTGATTCTGGGGCAGACTCAAAGAAGAGAAAGCGAGATGATGGATCTGCTGAACCCAGTGATGGTGAAGAAGGCAAAGAATCAAAAAAGCTAGCTACTCGTAACGAAAGTAGAGAGTCTGTATCCGAATACGAACCAGAAGTTGATAATGACAGTAAAGAGGAGGAGGAAGAAGAAATTGAGGTTATCAACCGAGACGATTCTGAGGATGCTCAAAGTGGTCCTCAGGTTCCTCCGGTTCCTCAGATGCCTGGATTCCCAGGGATACCAGGGATGCCAGGCATGCCAGGCATGCCCATGATGCCCGGCATGCCCATGATGCCGGGTATGCCCATGATGCCAGGTATGCCAGGTATGCCTCCAATGATGCCTCCATTTATGATGCCAGGAATGCCCATGATGCCAGGCATGCCTTTAATGCCAGGTATTCCCGGAATGCCTCCATTTATGCCTATGGCACCACCACAACAATCATCACAGTTACCATCTAATAGTAGATCTAAGCAAATTCAACACAGTGAACCTTTGAACTACAATCAAGATAATAGTGATGAAAATAAGAAAGAAGACATACACATTTGATCCAAATCCAAATCACTGGATCTGCATAATTTATTGTATATATTTATTTTAGCATTAAGAATTAACATCAATTTCTAATTAGTCCTTATCTACATTCTATCAGTATTTTAATTCATTTTCCTTCGGAGAATTGAATAACAGCGTACTTTCCACTGTAGGCCCACTCTCTCTCATTCTTGTTTCCCAAGGCCACCCATTCCTTATTAAGCTCTTCTTCACGTCCTTCAGTAAGGCCGACTAAGACATCAGCCTTAATAGTTCGTAAAGTCAAGATCTTTAAACCAGAAGTAGCCAATTGCTGAATACCCTCCAAGAATGGGGTAGTTCTTGGCCACTCAATATCACCAACCAATTTTCGGTAATTAAGATCACCCTTAAAAATAACTAGCTTTGACTCTTGCAAATCCTTCCAAACAGTAGCACCACCAAAGACACCTTCAGAAGTCAAATCCCAGAAAGCAGCAAATGATGTCCAGAAAGGAGAAGTTCTTATTAGAAGTTGACCCTCAGTGTGATAATGAATAAGTTTCTCAACAAGAGAGTCAAGAGCATCTCGGTGTTCGGCAAAAAAAGTCGTATCCTTCATCAACGTGAATAACTGTAAGATGTCATTAGGAAGAACATCAGAAACAAACCAAGGCAAAGACTTGGGGTGCAAAACAATAGTTTCGGCAATTCCAGAGTCGAGTAAGAACAAAGCAAAAATCAAGTCAGTGTAAAGTTCAAATCCAGAGTTATCAAGAACAAAATCGACTCGACCACCTTTTTGACTGCTGACAGCAGACCATGCAGAAGCCAGATCATTAGCCAAGATATTCTTAGAGCTCTTCAGTCTTTGTTCTGCTCCTTGAAGTTTCTGAATATCTTCCAAAGAAACTGTTACCAACAATGACAAGTCAGTAGCATTACCCCATAATGAAATATCGGCAAACTCATTGAACAGTAACTCGAGGGCTTCAATAGAAGGGCTAGTAGAATGGCTCTTGAGTTGCTCAGCAAGGCTCTTATATCTGACAGCTAACTCTGTAACAGCAGCAGAAGACTTTCTAAAAGTTTCAACTTTTTGTCTGTTAAAGTAGTCGTATTTCTTCCAGTACTTGGATTGCTCAAAGAAAGTAAATAACTTTCTATACATATAACATTCAGAATATAACCATGGAGCAGAATGCCAGGTGAAAGGACCTACCTTAGCTAACTCTTCATTATAAAACTTGATATCAGCAGCAGTCTCTGGCAATGGCCTATTGAAGGAGCCGTTAGTCTCAATTAACACTGCATAAATCATACAATTACTTACTCAATAGGCTTGTCGTGCTCTAAATCATATTGTAAAGCAACAATTTGCTCAATGATCTTCTTTCCTTCTTCATATTTGTCTTTAGACTCTGGTTTGTTGATTAAATCACCAACAGACTTATGAACATCATCGATGACACCAACGATGATAGCAGGCCAACGCAAGTCGGCAGAGGTAAGTGCAAACGACTTGGGGTCATTGTTAACGTATGGAGGGAAAGCAGCAGATTCTTATATTAGAAGGCCCAATAGTTGTATCAAATTTTATTTCTATTCACTTACTAACTGACATCTTATTGCTCAGCAATTAATGGAATCGTCAATGGCTTTAAACAAGTATCGGGCTGAAGTCAAGCGACGATGACGGAATTAGTATTAAGACATGCAGTCCTTTAAGCGAATGAGATTTTACATGCCATCATTGTTGACTCAACTAATCGTTGAATTGTGTATTAGGCAATTTATCCAAACTAAATAGATAATAGCATTAGTAATAAATAATAGATACTTTAAAATAAATATAATCTTGTTAGTTAAATAAGTTATGTTGAGTCAATGGATGGATCAATTTAGAGATTGTTACAATAGTTGTCGTGATAAGCCGTGCCGCCTCCATACACATATATATAGGCACCAGAATACCGTATTAACCCAGCTGGTCCTTATATTAATCTAACCAACTGGGCAATGGAATTGTCGCTTAAAGAATCCTTTAATAAGGGACTAGAAGCGAAGAAGGCTCTTGAGGAAAGCGTATATTCCAGGTCTTCGGAAGAGTACGAAAAGCAGTTCTCAGAGGCGTCAAAGCTCTGGACAAGTTGCAAGACTCAAGTTGACCGATTAGGATTATACAGTAGTAATGAAGGTTCAGACGATATTTCTACTAGCGACATTAGATACCTAGCAGTTGATTTCCATTTAGCATCAATTATTGAAAAGAAGCCTATATCCATAGATTCAAATCATACCCCTCAAAGATTACAAATTGTTAAATTGGCAGCAAAATATTATGTTGATTATGTTAAGCTACTTGATTCATACAATATTCTTCCTACTACGTTTAGTAAGAAGCTTCAAAATGCATTGGATAATTCAGAAGATGGTCTCCCAGACCTAAGTAAACTAGAAGGGAGTAATGCAGTGGATAGAAGAGCAGAAAAGATCGAATTGTTTAAATTGGAAAAGTCGTTGCAGGCAAAAATTGCTAGTGCAGAATCTTCAACCGATGATGATACCGTCAGATCAGTTAATTTTGCTCAATTGGGAATCTACGCTATCAAAAGTTTTTCAGCATTACAGTCATTAGGAATGGAATTAACATTATTGAAAAACATACCTTCAAATCTAGATGCTCATAATCCGGTACCATTGGATCCTAGAGCTTTACAACGAGCAGCAGATAGTAGTAGAACGGATTATACTACACGGGTAGAACAGCCTAGAATCCAAGTACCTTTGCTCAGTAAGCAAGGAAAAGTTAATAGACCATTCAAAATTGTATCAACTAGAGACCAAGTACGATCGCAAGTACAAGGCACTGGACAGTATATGCCTACCATGTCAGTTGAAGAATACTTGGAAGAAGAGATGAAACGAGGAGGAATTATCAAAGGGGGTGGAGAAGCTTCTGCTCAAACGGAAGAAAGTGATGATGAGGATGACATGGATAAACAGGATGCAAAGACTTATAAAGCAAGGCAATGGGATGAATTTGTAGAAGCTAATCCTAAAGGGTCTGGTAACACCATCAACAGGGGTTGATATTTTGATGCATGGCTAGTGAGTTAATAATATTGACAGATGGTTATTGTGTGCTTATTTTTCATGGATTATTTAGGCCCAACCGGTGCAAAATGGATGTGGTGGCCGCAGATGCCTGTCCAGAAAACTTCCGCGACCGCGTTAAATCTGTGAGCTTTTGGCCCGTTCCGGCAGATCCTGTGCTGGAAACTGGTATGTCTGCTTGGTTTTGGCGGGCCAGGTCAAGCATATATTATCTGAGAACTCATAATTTTTTTTGTTGGTGCTGGTGGCCATTGTCCTCCGATGGCAACGAACTCTGCAATAGAAAAGGAAGAAAAAAAAAAAAGTAAATAGATACAAAAGCAATAATACTAGTAAGAATGCTTAGAAGTCCTAGGACCAAAATCTTGATTTATTACAGTTAATTATAAAAGAATAAATTAAAATTTTAATCATTAAAATAACATTTCTTTAAATTAAAATTTCATTCACCTCTTAGCAGCTAACAAATCGACCCTAACCTGCCATATTCGCTATTGAAATAAGTCTCTTGTCAAGAGCTTTCTTTGTTAGATCTTCCCCCGGTATAACAACTGGCACCCGGTGTAATTCTTCTAAACGTTTGTTTTAGTTTACCTTCTTTTTAATAAGTTTATCCAATAGGTCCCTAAAACTATTTGATTGTCAACTATACAAAATCGCATTTGTGATTTGTTTTGTGGTTGATCTTGTTTTCTTTGGTATATTCTGAAAGGAAGTTTTTATTGGTTGGTTTAACAATATTTATTGGTACCAGCGAACTTTTTTAGATTTAGAAACAGCACCGGTACATATTGGACTGATTTGTTGGATAGACTCCTTGTATAAATAACAAGCAAAACATTCATCATGCTAAAGTGGGTTCAAGGAAGGTAAGTAATTGGGAGATTTCGTATCTGTTAGAAGAGTGAAAATTAACTGAATCTTTTTTTTTTTTTTTTAGTGTATCTGCCCTTACTGGATCTGCAGAGCCTATTTATGGTGCTGAAGCTTTCCGAGCAATTGACAAGACTGTCGAGGGTAAAAACCCCTATGGAAAGTTAACGACTCAAGATTTGACTTGGAAAGCTCCTTATTCTTCTAATGTTGAGACTCAAACTTTTTACTTCCGATCGGAAACCGGATATTTTGGATTTGTTCAAGTTATCCACTCCAACCCAGTTGGTCTCCACTTTACTTCCAATTTCACCACTCTCATTCTTAACGACACTGACAAGGATTTCAAGATTTGGACTTCTACTCACTTGGAAAACTTTGTTGCCAAGGATACATCTTTCAATGCTGATGGATTAAGTATTTTATTAAATGAAGATGAGACTGAATACACTATTAGTTCAGTTGTTAATGAAGAGTCTCTTGTTGAGCTTAAATTTACCAAGGTTGCTGATGGCTTCAAGATTGGTGCCGATGGTACTAGCATCTATGGTGAAGATCTTGAAAACCCTTGGGGTTCTATGAGACATGCTTTCTGGCCTCGAACCACTGTTAGTGGTAAATTGATTGCCAAGGGACAAGATTTGGAAATCTCCGGCACTGGAATGTATGTAATGGCATTACAAGGTATGAAACCTCATCATGCTGCTTCTCGATGGAATTTCTTGAACTTCCAAGGTCCAACTTTATCTGCAGTTGTAATGCAATTCACTACTCCTCCTTCATATGGTGAACAGACCTCCTCTATTGGTGCTATAGTTAAAGATGGAAAGTTGATTGCCACCGCAGTTGGTGTTGAGATTGAACATATTGATGCTGAAGAAGATGAAGTTGGATGGCCTGCTCCTAAGAAGATTAGCTTCAAGATTCAAGGCCCCAAAATCGAAACTGTTGATGAGGACACTGCTAAGGACCCAGTTGTTGCCACTGTCAGTGGTAGTTTAGATCGATTGGTAGATAGAGTTGACGTTATGGCTGAGATCCCTGCATTTGTCAAGCGAGTTGTGGCAGGAGTTTCTGGTGCAAAGCCATACATTTACCAATACAGTAATAGGCTTACTATGGAATTGGAAATTGATGGTGAAAAGTTTAAAGAAGAAGGTGATGCATTTAGCGAAGCAACTTTCATTTCCTAATTTCCTCCCCCTAAAAAAAATTTGTTGTTTATCCTTATAACTTTTTTTATCCTTATATCACGGTATCATGAATGTCTAATTTGCTAAGCTTGATAAAAGCTTGCTTTTTACTACTTTTTTTTTTTCTCTCTCTCCCATTTGTGTGTTTACATAAATATATGATGATTGATCTTATACATTTTGTCAACACTTTATGTATTGTCCCTTCTATATTTGTTTCTTTTCGTTGGCACGTACGTTTAATGTCTAATATATTAATATTAATAATCTAATACTAATAGTAAATAATAAATAATAAATTTTAAAATGCATTCTGAACCTCTCTGAACCCCGTCTACAGCAAAGACGACATCATTGAGTATGATGTAATAACCATAAATAAAACTTGAATCAATCCCCATATGAAAGGCATCCATGTAGTCATTCCAAACATTCCTGATCGAAAGATTGCCGCCAACATTAAACCCGTTATTGATCCGCTGACAAATCCTTGTATACCAGCTATTGTTACATATATAGCTGCGATCCAAAATCCTCCCCACAACCTTCTATGTGTTATAGAGGCTACTAATGCTGAGCAAGTATGAAATGCGACAAAGAATATTAATGTCCAAAACATAGTAAATTTCCAAATATCATAAGTGTAATAAAGGTATGCTAATTCGTAATTATTACTGCCGATGGGTAAATAAAGCGATGGGAACTTAGGCACTGTATATCCTACAGGAACATTGCTCCCAACCACTACAAGAATTCCCCCCATTACAGGTTATTTAAGGAACTTGGCAGTCAACTGTTGCCAAAATATAGTTTCCTTGACTTCTTTATTTAGCTGTAATGTTCAGTCTCTACGTAATGCCCAGTGTGTAGAGTAGTTACCATAATCAGTGTATATTATTAATATCATACAGCCGGGTAATATCAATGTGTACAACTGCACATGTCAGCTTTTAGGTTTCAGCCGCGCTTACGGTCATCGGGCTCGGCCGCACAAGCAACTACGTAATATCTACAACGTTAAACACAATTATAACTGAGGACGGGGTATACATGTAGATCTGCATGGGATTATTGAATTTTCTAGCTATAGGATGATTATATAGTATATAATCATATATATATGTTGACATATTTTGCTTCTGCCCATTAGTTGTTTTTGCACTGGTACACACTATACTGATACTGGTACCCTGTTGGCTGGGTAGAGGTGTAAGTTAGGCCCTATTATTCGTTGATAGTCTGCATAACGATTAGAATAAAAAGCTATTAATAGTAGATATTACCGATATCTCACTTTGCTACAATCATAAATACCGAATATTTGCAGTTCTCTAATCAATTATTCGCCTATTACCTATTAAACACTACAATGTATATCGATTCTACTCTACAAGTACTGAAGTACAGTTACTAACTTACAAGAACAAACTTGTAGTCCAGAAGAAAACAGAACAAAATTCTACGACCATATTCAAAGATTTTTTTGAAATTGATATTCCATAATAATAGAATATTTAAAGATTTATTTTAACATCTAATCTCTATTAAGGATAACATAGTATATGATAGTTATATATAACAAATAAACGGTCCACGTGATTATCACCATAGCAACTATCGGCTTATAACCAAGACAGGGAGGGACACAGAGCTATCATGACCTCATATTACTGTGATACATATATGCAGCGACATCTCATGTAAGATTTTATTATATCTTTTTTAATCCTTAGATACGATAAGAAACAAACGCTATCTTGGAATCTTAGTCCTAAGGTCAGTTTGCTGACAAATTCTATATAATATCACGATAGATCAGTATAATATGAATGTTTCACATGGGTATTTCTTGTCAGACAACGAGCCTTTGACGCCTGAATCTACAAGTAGCTGCCAACCCCCAGAATCATTTGAGTCAACAAAAGAATTTGCTTACGAAACAAATATACCACAAGATGATATTATTGTTGCAGATGATGATTTTCAAAACCAAAATACTGGTTTGGTCATTATGTTTACGGGTGAATATGAAGACAAAGATAAGGAAGACATTGATAACATGGGGCAAGATAGTGGCTCTGAACACAACCATGGTACACATGTAAAACAACTTCCAAACGAAGTTTTGTTTAAAATATTTGAATATTTGGATATTCCAGATCTAATAGCTTGTACAAGAGTCAACCACCATTTCCGAAATCTAGCATTAGATCCTCAACTATTTCATGATCGCATCCAACTTACCACTAAATGGCTCAACAATGTCTATCCCTTACGACCCACAGTTAAAGACCTGTATGATAGACACATTTTGTTATCTAAATCAAACTTAGCACCAATTCAATGCTCAAAACATATTCAAACCACCGCTCGTCTAGCACGGATATTGGTTAAAGACTCACTTCGCAGGGGTCTCAGCACGCGGCCAAGTCCTAAGGAACTTGAAGAAAGAGGCATATTAAGACGAGGAGGAGTATTTGCTTCTCGAATACAATCTTTAGAAAAGCAACGTATAGTTGATATTATTCGAGGATTTTTTGCTGGATCCCAACGGCCTAGCTTAGAACAGGCTATTAAACGAGGCTATATGGAGGATGTTCCTTTGGAATCAGAAGTCAAACCTGTAAGAGTGCTCTGCAGGATGTTCTCTTACTACTGGGCTGACAAGGAGCCAAGTCGATCCAAAACTGCTATGAGGACTCTTGTTGATCCACCAGCTAGAGCAAAAGTATATAGGATGACAAGGCTATTTGAACAGATGGCTAAGACTGAAGAGGTAGCTTCAACAACTTGCTCAAGATCCAGGAGGCGACTCGAACTTTCGTACGATGGCGTTTCAGCGTTAAGACAGAGGTTTATTTCGGTTGTATCTGTTGTATCCTAATTGGATTTTGTCGTTCTTTAACTATTTAACTAGACTAATTATGGTCACTGCATTAATATTATTATATCATATACATATACAATTATATATATAATTAATCTACTCTTCTTCGTCGGGCTTACCAAGTCCACTGGCTTTTAATAAAACATCAATATCTGTAGGCTTCCAAATTTTATGATACAAGTTACCGGTCTTGTCCTTACCAACAGTAGAGAACTCGATTTTTTCGCTGTTTAAGGTAGCACTGTCCATGGTCTTGCTGAGAACCTTGATAGCTAATTGACAAGCATCGTCTAAACTGACATCATCCTTATATTCTTGCTTCAATAAAGTTTGAGCAGATGCACCATTGGCTCCAACACTGGTGGCTTTCCATCCACTGTAGTTACCAGAAGGGTTGGAGGTATACAATTGGAAACCATGCAAATCATCATGACCGGCAAAGATGAAACTGACACCAAAGGGTCTTAAACCACCATATTGGGTATAACCTTGCTTGATATCACATAATCGCTTGACTAAAATCTCACAGGGAATTGGCTCATTGTAAGTTTTTAAATATCCTTGAGCAAATAATCGGGCTCGGTTGACCAATATACTAGCATCTGAATCAATACCTGCCACTGCACAGACAATGTGAGAGTCTAAAGTATACAATTTCTCAGCAGCAACATCCTGTTCTAACAATTTGCTGGTAACTTTTTTCTCTGCTGCAAGAACAATACCATCCTTGGCTAAAATTCCAATGGCGGTACCAGCATGTGAAATGGCTTCAAGGGCATATTCAACCTAATGAGTTAGTGGCGATCCAACTTAAAAAGTAAAAAAGCTTCAATTGCTACAATAGTATCTTGATATCCGATCCAATCATAATTGAAACTAATAATCTCTACTCACTTGGTGAAGTCTTCCCTCTGGGGAGAAAATGGTGGTTCTGCTATCGTATCTTCTACTCATTATTAATAGCGATCTAGTGTATAGAGGATAACGATGTCTTGGAACATGTTCATATGTTTGTTCCCAAGCAGGATATCTGGCTGATAATAGAATGTGGTTAGGGCAGATGTAATATGATTACGCGAGAGAATATCAGGTATTCCGCGGATATAGAGATTAACAGGATTATCGATTATTAAATGTTACTATAATCTACAATGCTGTTATTGCAATTTCATGATGGTCTACAATCTTATATAGTTGTTTCGTATATGGGTAAAAGTACTGTTGGATGGTTGAAGCAAATTGATTCGTTTGATAGCTAGGAGTCATCATACAGTAGCATGTTGAATCTTGATCACTTAGGATTCATAATACTGTAATAACAAACTTTTTTGCAACAAGAGCATTGATAAAACAAATTCTATGTTAAAAGAACAATTATTAAATTTCGTTCTACTATCATTTCATCTTTTTTTATTGAAACAGCTTTAATTGAGGTAGATGTATTTATAAAGTAGGAGGCTCCTTAGCAGATCTGAAAGCAGGAAGGAACTAGACAGTTAGAAACAGCCCTAACAAACTTTATATTATTTTTTCTTTCATCTTTTTGTAAATTTACTTACACCGTAGATTTGGATCTTTTCAAGGTCCCAAACACCCTCATGAGCATAGATGTCTTTCTTGACAAATTCTAAAGCTTCCTCCTTGGAATTCGCCTTGACAGTCAAAATAGATCCCTTAAAGTCAGGGGTCTCACCTTCAGCAGGAAAATCAGAAATAAAAGCACCGCCTGAAGTGACTTGTCCTTCTTTGAAAGAGTTGATAGCAGCAACTAAATGGCTAGGTCTAACCTTAAGTCTGTTAGCAATAGCACCCTCAACATCGGGAAGAATGACTAAATATTCCTTGGAGGCCATGATTGAAGATACAGAGAATTGACGCTTTACTAATAGTTGAGAAGATCGAATAATTCGGGCCGAGTTAAACATCAAAAAAAAAAAAAAAAAAAAAAAAATTTAAACAATCCGAACGATGGTGCAACTTATATATACAAATGGCAAATTCCACCACGGTAATACCCAAGTGGGGGTAAGTCGGTGGTTCTGGTTGGGTACTTGCAACCGGTAATTCGTGCCGCTTTGGTGCGGTAATATATGGGGTTTATCAAACCATTTGGTTCCCTTGGAACAATAGCCGGAGAAAGCAATATCCAAATGATATCGGCCATAGGAGTAGCCGATATATTTAATTTCCAGTTAATAGTTAATTGTAGTGATGCTGTTATATTTTGTCTTTCTTTGAGCGTTCTTTGGATTGATATTTAGTTCATATAAAGATTGAGAAGATATGTGTAGGCCGGCTACTATCTCAGATTATTAAGAAAGCTGTTTACTAATAGCTTTCTTAATACAGCTAGCTTTGAATCTTCGATGCAAATGACCTACTAATCATTGACTCGAGTTGCTCGCTCGATGATAAATAAAATTAGTACAAGATAAAATATGGCTATAGACGGAGCACTGGTGTTCTGGGGTAAATGGCGCTAACCACAGCCTACATTTATAACTATGAAATTTATTACCAATTTAACATGTATTTGCTTTTTAATAGATTGTTACTTCCAAAGACATTCGGGCAAGTCAGGAATAGCAGCTTGATCATAGGTAGGGAGAGTGGTAGGTAATCTATCAGGGTGTAGCTCTGGGTATTTGGTATAGATCTCCTTAATAAGCGCTTCGTAGTACACTAGGTATCCCGCACCGCCAAAGTGAAGACTATCAGGTAAAAGATGAGATAAATTGATAGGAGACTTGGGATCTTTTCCAGGAAGAGGCTCGCCTTCTTGCCATCCAGTTGACTTCAAGAATGCATGCCATAAATCAACAAAACCAACATTGAGCTCAGCTGCCAACTTCTTACCAGCTTGACCATATTGCAAAAATCTATCAGTGGTTCTAGTCAATGGCTTGGCAGCTCGAACTTCATCATACAAAGCAGGACTAACAATAATGACTTTGATGTCTCTCTTGAGAGCCTGTTCAACAACGTATCTGATATTCTCGGTGTACTTTTCAAGAGGAACATATTGAGAGTTGCCCTCGAGGACTGAATCATTGGCTCCGAAAAAAACAGTCAATAATCGAACCTTAGTATTAGAATTATCCTCTGCATCTAGGATTGGATCAATCATATATCTGGCATGGGCACTGGTGTAACCTCCATAACCTCTTACAATAACATCCAACTTTCTCATATAAGTTGACTGCAAAGCAGGGGAAACTGCGAACCCAAGGTGTTGGTCACAACTTTGTTGAGTAATGGAATCACCGAAAACAACGATTTTATCTTGCTTGATAGACATTTGATTGATCTCTGGCTTATATGTATTATCTAAAGGCAACTTTACAATCATTCGCTTATGTGTTGTATTTATAAAAGTGTTGACTGCCACTGGTGTTTTATATTTGAGGGCATGCGGATAATCCTACGGGTAAGGCCATAAAACATGGGGGCACGGAATTTTTGGGTGGCATTTCCATACTCAGACGACGGTCTGTGCAAATTTGAACATCTCCACGAATTGTCTGCTACATAGAAAACTGTAGAGTGAAAATGGTTATTCTATATTTTTTTCCATGGTTCTAGATGATAATGAGAAATATATCGTGCTTACCTGACACCAAAACATATGGCATCACTGGATTGCCCAATTGGTTTGCCGGATGGCCATCCATCTCTTAAGACTATAAGAGTGATCCTGCACTGAACAGTATCAGTAAAGTGAAATTGGCTTTAATCCTTAGGACTTTTTTTGAGGTTTAACTATATGATATAGTGAGATTGACATATTATTATATAGAGGATTACTCTCAGAGGAAGGTTGCCATACTTTTCGACTACGGGACATTGGTCCGTGTAGCCACTATTAAAGTATTCACTATATTTAATATTTCCCTGTTATAAATCTTTGAATTTTTATTAAGAATAATGAGTAAATATTTCAAACTCCGGAGTCAATGGATTACTTGCGGATCCTATCAAGGATAGTTTGAACCATGAGTTATTCAGATACAGGTTCAACTTCCCCATCAGGATTGACTAGTCGAGATAACTCCAAAAAAAAAAAAAACTAATAATACAACAGTGAAATATTATAAATCTTTCAATTATTCTTCTTATGAAGAAGCATTGGCTGTGATTGATGTTCATGTTGATATAGGGAACTTTGCAGCTCTTAATGACTACTCGGTCCTGGATGTTGCAAAGACAACCGAAGTCAAATTGTACATCTCATCTGATTTTGGTTCAGACTTTCGCTATATTGATGGAAACTTTGAGGATTTTTTCAAGTCTAAAATTGAAATTATTAAGCAAGTGTCAAGTATGGGTATACAACAAGTCCAATTTTATTGCGTACTCTTTATGGACTATATCTTCAAGGTTGCTCCGGAAACAGTATTTATTAATACTGAAAAGGATTAACCGATTTTATTCCTGATAGTTTCTTTGAAAGTTAGTCTGACTTCACTGAAAGATGTTGGTCTAGTACTTGCTTTCACTTTTTTTTTTGACTAAACCTTTTGTTTCTGTCCCAGCTGTCATCCGATTTTGTAGTGATAAAAAAGTTACTGATCCTCTAAAACTATATGAGCAACAGACTGGCCGGACTCTTCAAATTGTTCCTGAGTTGGGATAGCAAAGTTTGTTCAATGGTAATCTAGACGAGGGTGGTATTGAGTTGGTTGATATAATTAGAGCCTTAAGTGTTGGTTACCAAAAAGGCAGTAGATTTCTTCTCGTCTACTAATGATAATGAATCAGTTAAGCCTGGGCTGTTTGAATAGGAGAAGTGCGATTCTGTTGCTCAAGAGTTCTGGAAAACTAAAAGCTCAGGTTAGCTGATTCTAAATTTACTTTCTCTTTTCACTTTTCTATATCTTAATCTTCCATTATGTTATATACTAATAACAGCTTGTTGAGTATAGTCAAGCATATTTTGCTCTCAGGGGTCGTCGGGTTAGGCTCCAAAACCCCTGTCTGCAGCAGATAACGTTAATATCAGCCTTAACATAGATCAATACCAGCAATACGTATCTATAAGTGTGTAGAAAATCTTCAAATATAAATATATATTCTCAATTTGATTAAATTCTTTTCCTTGTTATTTTTTTTTGTATCTATAAACTATGGTTGGTATAAAACGATTCTCATCTTATGGGCGAGCCAACACAATCTAAGTGATCACGTGAAGAGTGATATAGAAAGTTGGCAGTAACTTTATCACAGTAGAGGATAACGCGTCGTCTTACCATTTGAACAAAATATTTTGATTGATTTGAAAATGTGGTTATCAGACATTCAGAGTAAGTTATAGTTAAGTATGGATTTCAAATATATTTTGATATTAACTATTTTTATTAGAATTCGGTGTTGCATTCACTGCGCTTGGAGTTTTCTTCCTTGGATTAGGTGTCATTACATTTTTTGATTCAGCTTTATTAGCATTTGGCAATGTATGTGCAGGAATAAAAAAAAATTAAAAATTAAAAAAGAAATCAACTCTAATATTAGATTTTATTTATTGCTGGGATTTCTATGATTATTGGACTTAGTAAAACCGTTGTATTTTTTGCTAGGCCAAATAAAGCAAGAGGTTCATTATCATTTATATTGGGAGTGATTCTGATTCTTTTGAAGAGATCATTTATTGGATTTGCATTCGAATTTGTAGGAATTTTGGCATTATTTGGAGATTTTTTCTCTGTAATTGTTGCTTTCTTACGTTCTTTACCTATTATTGGACCCTTGTTATCCAATCCTCATATTGCACCTGTAAGATTTAAACTATTATTTTTTTTCTGATATCATCTAACAGCTAGATTGTTGACCGAATTGCTGGTGTAAGAATCCTTCCATTATAGATTGTCATTAATTGACATAATGTGTATATTATGAGTTTGTCAAGGTTGGGACTTGCAAATTAAATAGATAATGATGAAAACAATATATATTATATGAAGAAGAAAGAAAAAAATGATGAAATTCCACAAATACTATTTAAATCAAGTCAATTGTTTTATCACAATAGATAGTCTAATAACCAACACCAATCAAATAGTCACCCAATTGTTCAACAACTTTGGTAGCCTCGCCAGGTTGAACAGGGGATCCATAATGAGCAATAAGGATAGCTTGCTTGGTTCGAACAGCAACAATACCAGTATCTTCATGCTTTCCGTAGATGGATCGATCATCAGCTCTTAATAAGAAGTACTTTTGGCTTTGGATGTGTAATCCATTGGCTTGTAATGTAGAAGGATCATCGAAACCTCTAGCAACTTCAGCAATTTCTGGGGCAGAAACATTAAAGCCAGCACTTTGGGCCCAAACGGAATCTCCAGCTCTGGAATAAATAGCGGCCTTACCGACCTTTTGGGATCCAACAAGGTTGTCAACGTAAGCTTTTTCGTTGTTAGTTTGTTTTGTGTACAATATTTCTTGGTCTCAATATATACATACCTTGCCACGACATATCTCCTTTTCTATATAAATAACAAATAAACAAATATATATATGACCAAATTCACCAGTTTGTTTAACCAAAAACTGCAAATTTTGTATACAATAACAATTGTGAAATTTCAATTGAAGATCTACCAATAATTAGTCAAATTGACAATTAAGAAATGGTGATTTGCAATGTGTTGAATCGTCGATTAAATGGACAAGAAGGATATTTTGTATGCTTAGCCGGGAAATCATGACAGGGTCAGGTCAACGGCCGGGTGACCCTGTTGGTGGTGAGTTTCAGATTAAAAATAGCTTATTATTGGATTACTCTGTTGTCATTACCCAATTGGGCCTCTCGCAACCTACCAAATTCTATACCAAATTACCCCTGAGTTTTACCTTGTGTTTCTGCAAATTGGATTATTAATAAATTGCATTTTTATTCTATAGTTATTATAACAATATTTAATGATAGAGAAAAAATCAGGGGTATTGAAAAAAAAAAGGAAAATAATAATAAGCTTTTCGTAGTTTTTGGATGCTTAGAAACTGGCGGGCTTATCATCCCAAGTAGTCAAAGTCATCTGGTAAGTAAGAGGGGATTGTCTGTAGTTTAAAGTAGTAGTACTGTTATAATCCCAGAAAAAAGTGAGTTCTTGAGGGAATTCAGAAGGAACTTGGCAGACAGTGGGATAATCTAAGATCAAGTTATTGGCTCTAGTGGTGTAGTTGGACAAAGAACAAGAGTATCCAGGTCCGTCTTGACAGTCCTCCAAAGGAACAGTAGCTTCGTTTACAACCACTCGGACATAGATACCAGCATCATAGGTCTTAGTAGCACTACAGTTGAGTCTTTCTAGGACAAGGTGGCCTTGCATAGGAACAATATCAGTAGACTTAAAGATAGAGTTATGTTGAACTCTATCAACTGGAAGATGGCTATCGGGGACAAAGATACCTAAAGCAGTAAGAGCAGGGACGATGTTTGTATCATGAACAAATGAGAAGTAAAGAGGACCAGCCTCTTCAGGACCTTGGTTAAGTAAAATAGTAGTGGCATTAGCATAGACGGATCCAATAGCAGCAGTAGTGTTAGAGCCAGGACCGGATCCATAATAGTATCCAAGATCTTGCAAGTAACCAAAGGTAACCCATTCATCATAAGTGAAAACATCAGCCCAAGGAGTATAAGGTCTGCTATTGAGTTCAAATGGTGCCAAATACATGAGGTTATAAATATCAGTAGCTGTGAGGTTCAAGCCAGGGTTTTCTTTGTTCAATCTACTAGCAGCAACTGAGAACTCGGGGAAAGAGGTGGGGGAATAACTAGTAGTATTGACACCGGTAAAGCAAGTAGGAGTCAATGAGTTGGCACCTTGACCACCATCTTCAGGAATGATGTTTATTTCGGCTATGGAGGAGTAGTTATAGCCGAAGAATCCTTCACCGAACTTTCGGGCAGTTTCAATGACTCTTTCCCATCCAGAAGTGAAAATAGGAACTCCACTTTCACCGTCCCAAAGATGTCCATATCTAGCTTTGTACTCGTTACCCTTGGTATAACCAGTCAACAGACCAGCATAGGGACCAGAAGTAGTTTCGTAAGCAAACTCAGCAGGGTTACTCAAGAAATTATCCCAGTCATTAACAAAGCTAAGAGATCCTTTTAAAGTGAGGTTGGTGCTAGTAAGCTTCTCGAAAGCAGCAAGCATGGTTTTGGCAGTACTAGGATCAGGATATCTTTCACCATGTCGAGCCAACATAATAACTTGGTCAACTGTACATTGAGCAGGAGGGTCTCTGCTAACACCAAAAGAATTCCTGTTTGAGTAGGGGCCATTACCACCAATATGTTTCAATAAGTTGTAGCCGTCTTGGAATTCTTGAGGGAATTGCTTGGTTCGCTGAGTCTGACCAAGTTGAGCGCTGGCAATACCACAAGTAGCCAAGATGGCAATTGCATTTGCGGTATTAAATAACATTGTTTTCTTTTCTAAACTTAAATCAAGCTAACCTTTTTTGTGATTTGTTTTAATTTAATATATATTAGGGGAATGAGGAATCTAGGGGTATTTATAGCCAAAAAAAGCAGTTGTTTTACGGTGACACTTCTTTGCCTCACTTGGAATATATCAAATTACCAATCCCAACAAAACTGGCATCACATTTCCAGTTCTAGACATAGTTGCTTGCACGTGTACTATTATCTAAACTATATTTATGGTATTTAAATCCCACGTCGTTATGGGCTGTACCTATAATACCGACCGGCCAGTGAACTTCAAGGGCACTGATTTAGGCGTATGCATCCATTATGCAACTGACAAGACTGGACTGGCCTCTTAGCTATCAGATTCGATAGCTTTTCCTATCTGGGCCAAATTCACATGTGTCGCTCACAGCTTTAAACCATGTTAGGGAAACAATTATAGTTATCTGATTGTCATACTTGCCTCAAATATTGACAAGCCAAAAAAAAACATTCTCTCGTCTAACTTTACGAAATATGGGTATTTTGTGAATCGATGAAGTAACCTCCTACCAACTAACCAGAAAAGCCCTCAAAATTGGCTAATTGAGTGCTTGGAGGGATTTTTCAAAGTAGCGACGACTGGTAAGATTATTTGGACTGTGTATATCTAGAAAGCAAGTCCGTAAGAACATGCATTGTGTTTACAATCGACATAAACGTGCCTTGTTCTTGACATTTGTATTGGTGGGACTAGAAGTGCAACATGCACGCATTAATTGATAGTTGCGTACGAAGGCTTAACTACAATGCCTTGTGCACTTGTACCTTGCAGATTTACTTGTAAAAGAAATCCCGCTATTTAACTTCCAATGGATATTTCAAATAAAATCATCGGCTTTTCGGATAGCTACTCCGACTATTTGTACAGTATATGAATGGCAGTTGGTTGCTCTCTGTTAACCATAACAGTTAGAACTAACCACTCGCACTACCATGCCCGCATGCGCACGATTGCGTATAATAAGTATATTATAATGGAACTGATTGATTACAAAGGCTATAATTTTTTAATCCAAAGTCTGAGTCTAGCCCTAATTCAAGTGGGACTGTAACTTTTTTATCCTAGTTCTGTATGAATATCAACCAATAAAAGTATTCTTTGATCACATACATCTAGAATTGGAAATAGACTCGTTAAGCCAATTAGAGGTGTCCATCACTGTTAGCAAGTTGTATAACTCGTATACGGTTTAGTCTATCAACTATTGTTGCCAATTTTGGAGTATTCTTATGTACCAATTTAGTAAAATGATTTTATTGAGCTCTTAAATATGGACCAGTTGGTATCACTTTGAAACGGTTGGTCAATCTTACTTAGTTGATAGGCAATTTAAAGTTGTGACTATATATTCACAGTTATATCTGAGAGGTTATATCGCATCATATCATGGGTTTAATATTTACAGGAATTACAGGATCCATATTAAGAAATATGTATATTCCAAATTTCTCTTTTTATGTAGGTATGTATTAACCTATTAGTAGTATATTACCGTGTACTGCTATTTCGCTGTTAATGCGTATAAGTAAGATATGGGTTTCTATCGCTCATAAAATATAATTCCTCTTTTGGAAATGAATCGAACTTTCCTTCTACAATACTCTTCTTATTTTTGTTGATATTATAGTAGCCAATATTTATAATTATCACCATGATAAACCCAAATCCCATAGCACAGAACATAATACAGAAACCATGACCAAGACGATAAAAATAATTACAGCACATTGCTCTGCATATATCCTCCAGTCCAGTGAAAATTGAGACACCGGTTCCACGCTTGGCAGCACTTTGTAGATTATTTGAAAGCGATGATAAAGCACCAGGAACTACTATAAAAAAGGCTGTCACTGTGGTGATGAAAATACCACAATACACTGACTTCGGTCGTGCTTCAATGCTACTTTTAATAGCAACTATGAACCCTATAATCATTATCAGTTGAACTTCATGATGAAAGGGAATCTGAATCTTGTTTTACCAGCAATCTTTGCAACTGCAGCTGAGCATATAGATACTGCTACATCAGGTTGTACTGACATTAACTGGGTATGAGCGGATGAATATCCCATATTCTTGATAATGGTTGGGAGAAAAAGAGCAACGCATAAACTGTGTTCAAACCGTACCATAGCACAAATACATGACAATATCACTGCAAGTCTTTGAATGTATTTAAAGCGCTTTTCTTCAAAGAGCCAAGAGCATTTATAAACTTAGACTGTTTAGGATTGCTATCAAGTTGTAGCTTTATTACAAGATATTCATGCTCCTCTTCTGATAAAAATTTTGCACTATCCAGATAATCATAGATGATAAAGTATAACATAATAGCCACAGCTACAGTAAGCAACCCTTCAATGATCAAGATCCATCAGTTAATCCTCCAATGTCATTCATATTCTCAATCCCAAACGCCAACAACCCGCTAAATGCTCTCGCAGAACTGGAAGCAGGGAAAAACAACGCTATTCTATACTAAAGCTCTCTTCTGGCGTACCATTTAGTCAAATAAAAGATAACTCCTGGAGATAATCCAGCTTGAGTTATACCAAGCTTTAGTCGACAAGTTTTCAAACCACCAAAGTTTCGAACTAGACCAGTTAATGTTTTCTATTTTCCGTATAATCATGAGCATGGCTAAAAATACGTGAGGTTTTAACTTGATCATGAGATATCGACTTGGGATTTCAAATGGTGAGTGTGTTAAGTTAAATACTGTCAATGCCAGATTGAACTGAGACTGACTGGACAATACCAAATCCGTCAGCATACCCTCAATTCTTGCATTTCTAACATTTCTTCGATCTATTAATACAAGGAGATACAGAACTATTATATCAGGTACAAGGTATAATTCCATCTTCCTAACTTATTGTCGTTTATACCTGGAAAACTCTTAGGGTTCCCCCACTGCTTCATCTATCACTGCTGTATTGCCAGCTTTCTCGCTATATAACTGCTTTGAGATCATACTTTCCTATTGTTATTTGAGCTATTACATTGGCATTATTATAACTATTTATACAACTATTTAACAATATTTTGTGTTTCTTTAGGTTGAAAGGTAGGAGTTAAGCTCTTAAATAGGATGAGACTTTCTCTTAATTTCCCTAATTTGTAGTTATTCTTATCTTCATAACATCACTGCGGAGTTGAAGTTCAAATCAAACATAAGAATTATAGATAAACTAAACAGAATGTATATGCTTTATCACTAGCATAATTGATGTTTATTCTCTGTCAGCACATACGTTTATTACCCAAGAACCTTATGCGGAGGCGTAATCATTGTAAGCACTGTCAGTTCACCGTTTCTAACTCTCCCGCTCATGAACAGAGAAAAATAATTTCAAGATATGATTGTGTCTAATTGGATTCCGGGTAGATTTTATAATAATTATATATTACTAAGTTTGAATCTACTTCGTATGATCAGTAACCAGAATGCCCGCCTGAGTGGACCACATGCACCTCAAAGCTATAAATTGAAGCCTTTTGATTAAATATTGTATAGTTTAGTTCGGTCATCCTATAACATTGATATAATATAGCATAAGCTTATCTATATGTAATCATAAGCTATGCTATATGTGAAATAACTCTGCAAAAGTCGTTATCTTTTTATACGGGCCAATAAACCAATTATGATTCCTACCCATCACATAAAAAGAGCTTCGTGCATTCTTTATCTATAAAAAAAGAAATTCATAATGAATCACTTCCTTTGTTTGTTTATAGAGCTCGATATTGAACAGCAGATTGATTTTGAACAAAATAGACTCTGCATAGAAAACCAATTACCACACCATATAACAGCAAAATTAAAATTCGAATTCAATGTGAGAATCAATTTAGAATATCAAATTTCTTGTATACCCCCACTCTTGTGGTTTACTGACCTATCCAGGTAAAAAAATGAAGAACCCTTTCTCTTCTCAAAGACCAAACTATCCTAGTAACTCAGTTACTAGTAATACACGATTATCAAGCTGGCTCTTATAGCTGTCTGATAAATTTTGCCATAGATTTAAGTACCTACTTAGTTGTTAGGAGTTGGGCTATAGTAAGTTCTGCCGAAGCTCCTAACATATCTCTATTATATTTTGGGCACTCAGTAATGATGCTTTCTAGAACACCCATGGAATAGTCACACATATATGTTTCTGTAACCCTGTTCATTCTTTTATAATGTTCCCCAATCCAAACAT